>JAXGGA010005827.1:0-74852 GCA_038373865.1 Uloborus plumipes
AACAATTCATTTGAAAATGGCTAATCAAAATATTAAATTATTTCCACTGTAGTTCTCCTTTCTAGAGGCAGTGTTTCAAGGGTGCAGCAAATTCTGTTTAAGCTGAAGACGATTATTTGGACTTACTACTGATTATGTGCCTAAAACTTTTACTACCCATAATTCTATATAAGATAATGGTTATTCAAAGTTTTTTTTTTTTTTAATTATGCGGAAAGGGTGGATCGATTAGAGAATGATTGAACGCCTCATACATTCCTAAATAAACAGCTTACAGTTACAAGAAAAAAACAGTAATCGGTCTTTATAGAAAAAATTTAAGCTGTAACTCCCCTCTACTTACTGATGGAACAACGAAAATTTGAAGAGCGATTAGAAAATAATATGACTTATAGTCGTGGTTTGAAGTTCTTTCATATGGTTGGTGCCTTTTTTTCCCTTTCAACCGCTAAAATGCCCTGTGTAGAACCATTTAAGTTATCACAAATAATTACATTTATGAAATACAATGTTTTATTCACATCTGACAAAAGTAATTTTTTAAAGAACATTACTATTTCTTTAAAGAAACGAACGAAAGTTGTGAAACTTATAATAGAGCGATTCCATACCAAATCACCGAATGGGGGTCGCACGACCGACTCGGATTTTTTTTAAATTTGGTACACAGATTGATGGTATAGAGGTATGAAAAAGCCCAAAAGGAAAGTTACCTGCTCCACTTATTTTCTGAGATACATGCCCTCAAAGTTTGTCCGCCACTTCAAAATACTAAAAAAGTGATGTTATTTAATCATTTTTTATAAAAAATCGTACTCATGCAAAATAAAAGTGTTAGATATCTATGGAAATTAGTTACTCCAGGCATTCTGAAAAAAAATACTAGAACGTTCATAATGAAAATTGCCAAGGTACAGGGCTCTTTGAAGTTGTCACCACAAAAACTTGATTTTGCAGATTTTGCTAAAATTCAGGCATTTATTACAAAAAAAGGCAAACAAAACCAAAGGTTTTCTCACTTTCTGGTAGTGTACAGGTCCTCCCTGTAAATTGCTACGCAATAAATTTTTTGGGTTTCTCACTCCTTCTTGGAAATATTTTAGCTTAAAAATAAGCCATAAGGCAAAAAATGCGTTTTTGGCCATCTTGGCAGCCATTTTTCTCATAAAGGGGGAGCAGTAGAAACTTTAATTTTTTTTTAAAACAAGCCACTGATATGTTAGCTATTCACAGGAAAAGAGTTTACTTTTGGTTATTTCTCCCATTAAGAGATATCCTGCTGACAGTATATGCATGTTTTTCGCGACGACCATATGCTTTTGTTCCCCCTCTCATGGACTTAAAATTAATTAAACCAAAAAATAATTATATATTTATTATTAGCTGTATTATCTACTCAATATGTCATGAAATTTAATTTATTAAATCATTGAACAATAAATTAGATAATTGATGAAAACAAGAAAAAGTATTTCTCTGATGCCTGAGCATTATGCATTCATAATTATAAAGCACTAAATACTTTCTTGAGAAATTAATTAACATAAATGAGCTCTAAATAGTTATATTATAAGCAATACCCAATCTTGTGATTAGGATACTCCTGTTTTTAATTGAAGAATTTCTTGAATATCACATGAATATCAGGAAAATAAATGAGGTCTTTTCGTTTGATGTAGGATACTTTATGACAAATTTCATTTGATGGGCTACTAACTGAGCATGGTGATAAAGAGCTATTAATTTCAGCATCGAATTCCATTTTACCTTATTAACAGTTAAATATTTATAAAATAATTAAATAAATAATTTAATATAAAGCCATGCTTGAAGAATTAAAATTAGTGCAACTAATTTATTCCCATACTGATCTTTACAAAACTGACATGTGTTGAGCACTGATAAGAACTGACAAGAATAAGTTTACTCACTAAAATACTAGTTCACAGATACTATAAAGCGTACATTCTATTTTCTACAAAATAATACTGCAACAAAGAACAAGGGTATAAAGGGGTAGGTACTAAAGAATTTCTTGAAAAATCAATTAAAATAAAGGAGCTTCGAATATTTATCTCATAGGCAATACCCAATCTTGTGATTGGATGTTCCTGATTGATGGCTATAAACAGGAGGATACCCTTGTTCTTTGTTGCAGTATTATTTTGTGGAAAATAGAATGTATGCTTTATAGTATCTGTGAACTAATATTTTAGTGAGTAAACTTTTTCTTGTCAGTTCTTATCAGTGCTCAACGCATGTCAATTTTGTAAAGATCAGTATGGGAATAAATTAGTTGCACTAATTTTAATTCTTCAAGCATGGCTTTATATTAAATTATTTATTTAATTGTTTTGTAAATATTTAACTGTTAATAAGGTAAAATGGAATTCGATGCTGAAATTAATAGCTCTTTATCACCATGCTCAGTTAGTAGCCCATCAAATGAAATTTGTCATAAAATATCCTACATCAAACGAAAAGACCTCATTTATTTTCCTGATATTCATGTGATATTCAAGAAATTCTTCAATTAAAAGCAGGAGTATCCCAATCACAAGATTGGGTATTGCTTATAATATAAATATTTAGAGCTCATTCATGTTAATTAATTTCTCAAGAAAGTATTTAGTGCTTTATAATTATGAATGCATAATGCTCAGGCATCAGAGAAATACTTTTTCTTTTTTTCATCAATTATCTAATTTATTGTTCAATGATTTAATAAATTAAATTTCATGACATATTGGGTAGATAATACAGCTAATAATAAATATATCATTATTTTTTGGTTTAATTAATTTTAAGTCCATGAGAGGGGGAACAAAAGCATATGGTCGTCGCGAAAAACATGCATATACTGTCAGCAGGATATCTCTTAATGGGAGAAATAACCAAAAGTAAACTCTTTTCCTGTGAATAGCTAACATATCAGTGGCTTGTTTAAAAAAAAAATTAAAGTTTCTACTGCTCCCCCTTTATGAGAAAAATGGCTGCCAAGATGGCCAAAAACGCATTTTTTGCCTTACGGCTTATCTTTAAGCTAAAATATTTCCAAGAAGGAGTGAGAAACCCAAAAAATTTATTGCGTAGCAATTTACAGGGAGGACCTGTACACTACCAGAAAGTGAGAAAACCTTTGGTTTTGTTTGCCTTTTTTTGTAATAAATGCCTGAATTTTAGCAAAATCTGCAAAATCAAGTTTTTGTGGTGACAACTTCAAAGAGCCCTGTACCTTGGCAATTTTCATTATGAACGTTCTAGTATTTTTTTTCAGAATGCCTGGAGTAACTAATTTCCATAGATATCTAACACTTTTATTTTGCATGAGTACGATTTTTTATAAAAAATGATTAAATGACATCACTTTTTTAGTATTTTGACGTGGCGGACAAACTTTGAGGGCATGTATCTCAGAAAATAAGTGGAGCAGGTAACTTTCCTTTTGGGCTTTTTCATACCTCTATACCATCAATCTGTGTACCAAATTAAAAAAAAATCCGAGTCGGTCGTGCGACCAACTTTTTTTTTTTTCGGTGATTTGGTATGGAATCGCTCAATAGTAAATCCAATAGCTAAGATCAACATTTGTGAAATAAAGAAACATAAAAAATTAACGTAAATAAATATAGGATAATTTTTTTAAACTTTGCACCCATAAACCATTTAAATCCTCAACGTCGTGAGCATTTTAAATCATTTTTATTACGCAAAACATATCTATCTCGGTCACTAAAGTGATAAGGAATTAAGACCCACACAATAGTTACATCAATTTTGAAATCAAGTGCTATAGGGAAACTTTAAAAGCTTGATTAGTTTGTGCGAAAAATAGTAATATAACTTGCTGTAGACGTATCTAAACGGTATCCAAAAACTAAAATGGGATGACAACCCCCCTTCAAGAAATTACTGATTTCCACTACCACTTATAAACTGCTTTCGAAGACATTTTACGAGACAAAATGAAAGGCTACATTTCATTCGATAGCACTTTTTTTATTTCTTTTGCCATCAAAGTTAAATTCAAATTAAAACATTGTTAAGTAAACAAATCAAAAGTTTTCGCTATTTAATCAGGACAAAATGACGATCCGAAAGGATTTAACTACCGTTTTTAATACCATATATATATCAACAAACATTAACTGTTTCGACGAAGTTTGTTTACCATCAATTAAATGATCTCAAACGTTTTTTTTTTTACATCCATTGCTAATAATTTTAGGCAATCTGCCGTCATATTTTATCAATTTTTGCGTCCGAAACGGAGATTTTAAAACTGTTTAGCGTACTTCATAAAATAATAATTACAAACTACACAAATATTCCTCTGTTAGAAAAAAATCCCATTTAATTGCTCTGTGCAACCATTCATTTATATTCGCATCACTCTTTCATTCCCCTTTAATACTTATCTGAAAGTAAAATCCATACGTAATATCCATTCAATTAGTTATTGCCTCATGAATTTCAATTACTTCTTAGTACGCGGCGCTATGAGGAAAAACAGGATAATATCCCTAAATCGTTAAATACCGAGCGCCGACCATTGAAATTAAAAACAACGATAGCCATGTCTCACATCGTTTAATCGACGTGGAACATTAAACGGCCATTACGAGATAAATTACAGGTATTACCGTAATAGGAGTGGAGGCGTCAGTGAGCGAAAATTTGCTTCACTAATGGCAATTATCGTCATAACGGTTGCGTTATTTTTAAACATTCTTCCGTGCAAAATCTTTTTAGATGTAGAAATGATTAGTGCGTAATTATTACAATTTTGATTTGTGTCTTAATCTTTCCTTTTCAAGCTAAGTGCAGTGAAGAAGATAATGCCGAAAGATTTGTTAAGGAAGTGGAAATATTTAAAAAGATCTCTTTCAAATGAGGCGTGATACAGAGAGGCTACTGTAGGAAGAATTTCTGGAGGAAGTTAATGTTACAGGGCTCGAGTTTTTGAGGAGAGGATTTCGAAGAAAATAATCATAGGTTTGGATCTTAAAACAAATTGTTATTTTTGTTTTCAGGAATGATTTAGCAGAGATTGTACATTCGAGTAAAAAAAATAGGTAAGTAACAATTGAACTTAAGCATTTCAGCACGATTTCAGTTATCTGAGAGGTATCCTAATTGCAAATTTGAGAGATGCTAACTATCATACTAAGATACTATTGAGAGATGCTAACTATCATACTAAGACAACGCTAAACGGCGTAAATTAATTCGGTACTATCGTTTCCGAATAACACATGACTGCGATGAAACAAAGTAATGGCTGAATTTTATGTACTTTTCGGCGCTGATAGTTGAAAAATGATGAAAAAATTCAATCTCATAAGGATTTTTCGTAAAATTGATTTTTATTTATCTTTAAAAAAGTATTATAAAAACAATTTATCTGGCAAAAGGTTTTCTTTTATTTAAATAAAGATATTTTTTTTTATTTCAATAAAGAGGGTGATTGCTGATTCTTCAGCAATCACTCTCTGATAATTGGTCAAAATGGAAGAAAAAGTGTTAAAATTGCCAAATTTTACTCATTCTCGGAGTAAACAAAACGGCTATATCAGCAACATATATATATATATATATATATATATATTATATATATATATATATATATTATATATATTATATATATATATATATATATATTATATATATATATATATATATATATATATATATCTTAATATATAAAAATAACGTGTCCCTGTGTTTGTGGCCAATGGACTCCTCAATTACTGAACCGATTGTAACCAAATTTTGCACGCAGTTTCAGTTTGGTCCAACTTAAATGATAGGATAGTTTATATCTCAATTTAGGACCGCAATATATTTTTAATTGCAAATTATGTATTTAGCTACCAGCTTTTCTGTGTTCTTGGCTAAGCCTTTTTTGACACCTGCATGGCTGAGCGACATAAAGTACACGTTCTGGCAGCTTCTGGAGCGCAGTAAACAGGTCATAATCTTTCTTATAATATATAAAAATTACGTGTCCCTGTGTTTGTGGCCAATGGACTCCTCAGCTACTGAACCGATTTTAACCAAATTTTGCACGCAGTTTCAGTTTGGTCCAACTTAAATGATAGGATAGTTTTTATCTCAATTTAGGACCGCAATATATTTTTTATTGCAAATTATCTATTTAGCTACCAGCTTTTCTGTATTCTTGACTAAAATTCTTTAAACATACCCGGTATGCCACCACATAATCTGCGGTTAAAAATTGGTTCACCCATAGTTCTTCTACGTAATTTAAATCCACTGAGATTATGCAATGGTACGCGTTTAGTTATCAAAAAAATCACTGGGAACATTATTGAGGCAATCATTTTGACTGGCAAGTTTAAAGATGAAGTAGTTCTGTTGCCACGTATCCCAATGACACCGTCAGAATCTTCAATACCCTTCAAAAGGCTACAGTTTCCCATTCGTTTAGCTTTCGCCATGTCCATTAATAAGTTCCAAGGACAAACAATGTCAGTTTGCGGTTTAGATTTAGAAAACCCATGTTTTTCCCATGGGCAACTATAGGTCGCTTGCTCCCGTGTGGGAAAAACGTCCAATCTATTTTTGTTTACAAGAGACAGATTAACAAATTATATTGTGCACCGATTAGTGTTGAGTTAAACTGAAATTTAAAATGCTTATAATTCAAAAAATAACAAATAATATTGGGGAATTATCTACCCTACCTACATTACTAAAAAAATAAAATGTTACAATAGCAATAAGCAAATTTTTAATTAACTCAATTGTTACAAGCTTGAATATAATATTTCTAAGTACTAAAATGCTACATTTTTTGTTGATTTTTTGTTTCTAGCAAACTTAGGAAATTTTTGTTCGATTGTTTTCATATTTTGACCTTAAATTCATATTTATATAAAGTTGATCTCTATAACGGTAATAAAGTTTTTCGTTTCTATTGAAACATTATAGTTTAACCCATACCTTAGCCACAGCAACGCGTGGCCGGGTCAGCTAGTATATATATATATATATATATATATATATATATATATATATATATATATATATATATATATATATATATATATATATATATATATATATATATATATATTTTTTTTTTTTTTCTTTCTTTTTTTTTTTTTTTTTTTTTCAAAAAAAAAAACTGCTTCGGAAGACAGAATGTTGATGCAAATTGCCTACTAAATTTCGTCAATATAAAACATGGTACAGCACGAAAATTTCAGAAAAATGATTTTACATGGAATGACCCTGTAGCCATGATTGCACGACTATAGATATAAACATAGATATATACATAGATAATAATATAGATATAAATAGAGTACAGATATAAAGCATTGAACTTTTATATAATTACCTGAATCCACGAAATAAAGAAAAATAAAACTATTTGAATTACACGAAATGTTTGATTTGCTAGTAACAGTTTTTTTTTAATGATCAAACGTGCTGCAAATGAAAAACTAAAATCTAACAATATAGATAATCTAAGTTTCGAACTAAAATCAATTTTTTAAGTTTGATTAAACAATAAATACTGCACACGCAAGTGAAATCTCAGCACTCACTAATATATTACTTTTTTCTACTAATTTAACCCTGCGCAATTAATTAAGCCATCTTCCTGCTCGCAATGACTACTATTTAGTTCGGTTTGGTACGCTTCGGCGCGACTAATTCCATTTCGGAGCTATCCTTTTCGGTGCCAGATTTTTGCTGTCTTCATCATGTGAAAACACTTTTTAGACTATCTAAAACCTAAACTCAATTATTGCAAACCATCAAAGCACTAATAGTTATTATTTTTTTATATATAGTTATTATTTATGTACAACTATGGACACGTAAAACGATTTTTTCTACAACAAAAATTTATAATCTCTCACTCTTATCTAAAGCAAGTAAATAAATAAAACAATTCAGTTGTCGTGTTTTTTTTCTTGATCCCTGCATTTTATATATTCATCTCTGCTTTGCGGTTGTAACAGTTTTGTTGTAGGTATAACATGTACCAAATATAAATGTAGTGCATTGATTTAGATGGTTATTGAATGAAAATATTATGATAGAGAAAAGCAATTAATACATAAAGCAAATACATAAATTCACTCCCATTAGCTCTGAAGACGACTAAGACATTACGTAATACTATGGTACATTTTGCAGTTTCTCATTTATGCTTTTAAGAAGAATTGTTTTATCTGTTAACTACTGTTCTTGTTGGCTACTGAGTCTGAGTCGAATTTATTTTAAAGTAAAGAAGGAGGAGTAGCAGCAAAAATGGGCCATGTTAGCTTCCTAGAACCCCGACATCCGACTCTGCATCTCTGATAATTTTAGTTTCAGGAGTTAATAAAAGTGTAGTAATAGCCTGCGTTTCCATTTAGCCCATGGTTTAATTTACCCTAACTGACCCTATATAAATATATTTTGGAGCTATACAGAAGACTAATTTATTAGTAATTACATGAAATTTCACACTTGAACATTTTTTGACCTAAAAATAATTGCAGTAAACCTCTTGAAAAAACTTCATTGCCAAATTAAATACATTTCCGAACGGTTAGCGTTGAAATGGTTTTCGCGCCAAATAGTTCCATCCCGTATTTATTTTCCGCCATTCCAAAGGATACCTCTCCAATAAACTATACGCTTAGGTGTAAACATTTAAATACATTTACCGAAAATTTCAAAGTTTGAATACTGAGCCAAAATATGAAAATTAACTTCTCAGAGCGGTTCCAATGGTTAGAAAGATAAAAATGGTTGCTGATTTATTGTAATAAGTTTTAAATTTAAGAAAAGCTTCTTCTTCCTGTTTTTTTTTTGTCCTTGAAGACCTTACTGTATGAGAACATGTAACTTCTTTTAAGACAACTTTTTTTTTTCATTCAATTTAAATTTGCTCTTGCAAACTTAGGTTTTAAATTTTTCTTAGTAGGGAGTTTTCTTTAAATAGCAAAACACATCAGCAAGCATTCATTAAAGCTTTTATTCAAAAATTCAATGATGTTTATAAAAAGTTAATGACAAAGTTGAAAAAACGCATAATGCTAAAAACCTACTGATCTGGTGAATCCTTCCATTGTTAAATATCTATAGCTTCAAAATTCCTCCCTCTTTAAATCATTACTTATTCAGTCAGAGGTTAGAAAATCGGTCGTTAAGAGCGACTTGAACTACAACAAAAGGGTGGATTTGATTCTGTTTCAGTGTTTTAAACTTTTCGTCTTCGGGAAAAGATTCCTTTCTAGCCTTGTTGGAACCTCTACTCTATCCTGGAGAGGCCAAAAAATCAAGCTGCATGAAGCACAAGAAAAAAAATCGTTCTTTTAAAAACTAAAACATGGGCCACAAACTATTAGGTATATTTTTTCTATCACTTGTTTGAATTTAAATAGTATTTTCTCTTCTTTAATGACTTCATGACAATAATAATCGTTGCAATAAAATTAATAAGTTAATGTTGTCTTTAATTTCTGACGTTATGACTTCAACATTAATTGCGGGTAAAGCTTTATGCTTAAAAAATAGTTGGAGAGTGGATATATAATTAAAAAGCTAGTTTCAGAAATAACCGTTTGTATGTACAGACAAAACAAATCAATAATAAAAGTTATTAAAATAAATTATTAGTTTTTTTTTAACTTCCGTAAATGATCTTTGTACTTTTTAAGTCCCTAGAGATGTTTTTATGTTCCTCCAGCTTTGCTCTTACGAATTTTCATTTTTTAAATTGAGCCATTTATTTCAGGAAATGGTCAACTGTCAATTTTTTGAACTAGAATAAAAGTGAAAAAAAAAAAAAAACAGCTAGGCAATGTTTTGATTATTAGTTTAAATTTTGCTGCCAATTATTTGGGAAAATATGATTTACTTTCTGAAAACTGATGTTAAATATATTGCAAATAATATTGAAAATAAAGGAGTAGTGCTAGGATCTTTTTTTTTAAAAGCTTATTTTTTGTTTTTTCATGATTGATACATTTTGTAAAGCTAAGTATAAACATGCAATACACCAAAAACTCGTTTATAAACACTTTAACAATTTTTATTTGACGAGTTTTTACAGTCACATAATTCCATTCAAACTTAGTTCACTTAAGGATTTCAGCCTCAAAGGGTTTCGACATTAAAATGTCAGTCTGCTGTAAAAAAAATTAAAAAATTAAAAAAATAAAAAAATAAATAAAAAAAAAAGTTCACTTGAAACTAGTTCATTTTGCTAGGTTACACGTTTTTTAAATACCGTTTCAGCTACAGAATTATTAAACACACCTTTTTACGTAACAAATAGTAAATAGTTTACTTGTATTAATTCATCGTCTTCATTAGTTAATTGAGAATTATAAACTGTATTTAATTTTTTTGAAGCATAAAAATATTTTAATTCCGAATACTGCCGCAGTTATTGAAAGGAATTTCACATTAATGTAAGTTAAGATTACTTGATTAAACCTGAGCTAAGATCATAGGAATAATTAACCCACCGTTTTAAAATAATGTGCAATGCCTTTGCTTATGCATATATGTTTCAAAACAAGCAACACATTCAATTACTCAATCTTATTAACCGTTTCAATTATAGTATAACTATTTGTACATGAAGGGTTTCAATTAGGAAAAAGCTGTCTAAACTTGAAGATGTATCGTTTCGCACAGCGTAAAGAATGGAAAACTGGAAAACAAAGTGGAAAAGCCCTTAAGATTAATCGAGTTATTAGCAACACTTTCACAGTTGCTAGGACCAGGAGAGGATAACAAATTACGGTGGCTATCTGGTCAGAAAAATGCTTGAGATAGAGATAGCTCTAAGGCATAAATCTGGTTGTCTCGACTTTTGTGATTTATACCGGACAGGAAGACATTGCCGGCCAGATATTTCATCATTTATTCTGGCTTTTCCGCAGGAATTCAAGAGCTCGGGTTCTGAAAATAAAAATAAACGAGAGAAAAAAAAATGCTTGCTCACTTATGCCACATTCTTTCTTTTAACAAATACAAAAGAAGAATGCTCTAAGTGCTGAAGGTATTTTGATCTTTTTGTCCTTTTTATTTGCCCTCTAGAGAGATATATTGATTTTTCAACCACTTTCGACAGGAAATTTATTCTGCAGTACCTTGTTTGACTTTTGAATCAACATTTCCTGAGTTTTATGTTAGAGGATTTATGGCTCGGATAAAGTTGTGAATCGGTGGTTTCGGAAGGAGGAAATCGCATTATAAACTTCCTTATCAATAAAATTGCTGTGCTTCATTAGCCGCGCATTCGTTTTTAGCGGAACTTTCTGAAAACTGGGATTGAGAAACTCTGAAAAGTTTATTATTGCATGTTATAATGGTTTGGTGATCATGACTATGAAAGTAATGAAAATATATTTTTGAAAAATTACTTTTACTTTTGTGGTAGTGTTGCCAAACGATTAATAAGTTTCAAACGCTTAGCTTTGTATTTAAACTGAATGTGTGCAAAAATGTATGACGTAGTAATTGAAAAATCGGTTCTTCATGCAGGTATTTGAAAATAGCATGAAACTCTTTCAGAATGTGTTTAGTATATTTTGCAACTAGTTATCAGAATTTTGATTTCTGCTTTTTATTTTCATTTAAGCATTTTGCTAATGAATCTTGAGTAATGAAAAATTGTTAATTAGTAGTATCAAAATCTTAGAACTGGAAATGATTTATTTCAGTTCAATTTTCTTTTATAAAATATTTTAAGAGATATGCTGCTGTATTTTTTTTTCTTTGAAAAATCAACAAGTCGTTAATTATATATATATATATATATATATATATATATATATATATATATATATATATATATATATATATATATATATATATATATATATATATATATATATATATATATATATATATATATATATATATATATATATTTAGCAGCATATATTAATGCACTAATAGTTTCAATAGTAGCGGAGGAAATTTTTTAATCTCCTGAAAGAACTCCCTATCTTTAAATGCCTTTTATCTGCACTTAATTTAATTTTTCTTTTTGTGGTTATATACTCATAAGCTGTTGATGATAAAGAATTATTGAATGATGAATCAATAAACTTACAAAGAGTTTTCTGCAAATATGAGTAAATGCCTATTACTGCTAAAGGAACCATATAAATTAGTTTAATAGTTTTTTATAAATTATAAAAATCTGTATAAAGCTGCAACAAAGATAATAGAGCAAATTGTAAAACTTTGCAATAAAGTAATCACAAAATTATTTTAAATAATTAATTATATTTGATAGTAGAAGCGAATATCGATTTTATTCGACGACTGACAACAATTAATTATTTGAAAAAAAATGTTGATTGTCCACACACCTACATTGCGTCACAAAAAATCGTCGTGCTTAATCTATGACAAGTATGAGCTAAGCCTAGTCGTAGCGTGTAGCCTAAAACAAGTGATGGCATACCATGGCAATGTCTTCAAGGTGGCATCTTCAAGTGGATTCCAAGAAATCTGCTCTAATACATAACAATGGTAATGGGTGGAAAACACTTAAAGTAAGTCAAATTGTGGTGAACGTGCATTGATCAAGTAGAGCAGCGCTGTCTGTGGCCGATTTCTTAGTCCGATGAAGTTTGGAAGTTCTGCAGAATCCACCATAATCTCTCACATAAGTTCCCATAAGTTTGACCCAATTCCCCAGAAGAAAAAACTAATTCGTGGCATTCGTTTCAGATTTCTTAAAAAGGTAATTGCAATAGTAAACCGATCAATTCGAATTATTAACAGATCAAGTGCTGCTAAAGGTGTCCTACAACTTGCACACGTCTGGAAACGGATGCACACAATTTTGTACACAGATGCAAATACAAAATTGCCCCTATCAAAGTTCCAACCGGAGTATGGTTTCATTTATTTATTGCTCCTAATAAGTTAACGCTAAATTTTGTTCAGGCTATAAAGTGAATGAATAACCTAACATTTCATGAATTTAGGGTGTGCCTTATGTTAACACATAATGGAATTTTATTTGCATTATTTTAAAATGCCAACATTAGAAAATCATTAATTAGTTACATTTTATTTGTTTTTCGTAAATTCTTGTATTAAGTTACAATTATACAAGATACGGTTTCGGAGCAAATGGCCTTGCTAAAACTTCACAACACTTGAAATTTATTTGAAAGAAGTGTGAATTTGTATGAGTTCAGGAGCTAACAAATGCAGGCCAAAATTGAATAAAATAAACTTATCTTTCATAGATAAAATCAAAACGATTTTGAAACACTAGTGGTTTAGAACTTAAGTTCTAAAAATACTTACCTTAATTTAATATTTTAGAAATATCTAACACAGTAAGTATTTCGTTTCAAGTTCCTATAGTTTTATAGCAATATCCAAACAAAAAATTAGTCAGAGATTTTTTGAGAAAATATCTAAAATTTGAAAAGATTAATTTGGAACGCATGTTATTTTTTACAATGACATGTAGCTTTATTGTAAGGAGATACGTATTAGTTTTGTTTTACTCCAGTTTTTATTACAATTTTTGCACATTAAAAAGGAATTTTGGAAAAAATAGGACCTTCAAGCAACTAATCTCAAATTTCCTGATGCATTATACAGCTGTTCAGTATTCACGTCATAACTTTTAAAAAATACCATATTAACCTTAATTAATGATATGTAATTAAATGTTTTTAAAAAATGTTTCTTTTAAATATTAACAAAATACACTCAGCGAATTTTTATTAAATGACATTTAAAAATATCTTGAAAATATATTTTTATTCAATTCATTTTTTATTACGTCTGATCCGGAAAAAAAGTACGTCAAAGCTTCTCATTTTTTAAAACGTATTTTTCGTTTTCCATTTATCTAGTAGCATTAAAAATAGCGTTTCACACCGATTTACTTTCACTTTTAAAATAATTAAAAAAATGTTTTCTGCAGATTTTTGCAAACTGACGTGAAAAATTGATTTCTTTCTTGTTCCTGTCATTGACCGAGTTTTCAAGTAAAGAAGAGCGTGAAAGAATGTATGAAATGAAATAAATATACCAAAGAAAGAAAAGCGAGAGCAAAAGAGATACAGAATTTTCTTTTAAGTGGATGGATAAAATGGAGAACACGCCGGCGGTTTCGGTTTCTAATAGGTAAGAAACCTCGCTGTGGTATGCCTAATTCTTTTCGTTCCTTGCAGCAAATAAAAAGGCAGCATTTTGTCATTGATTAAGAAATAAAAAATGCAGTTGAGCTCTTAAAGGAGGTTAAAGACAAATGTCTTGCTATGACAGAAACATTTTTCATTTCGGTATATTTTGTATTACGTAATGCTCTTCAAATAAATACAAATTGTTTTCTCTATTTCTTCCAAAATATATATCTTTTCTTTCAAGTTTTATATGTTTGACAGTTTTAAATTAAAATTTTCTATTGCTTTTTTCTCCAAAAATATGATTGATTACATAGATAATCAGTAGTTGCAGTATGTTTCACTGGAAAACGTTTTCTGTAACTCTCTTCGATCTCTTACGTTACAAAGGATGGGGTTACTGTACATTTGAATATTTGTGCAATATATACTGTTAAGAAATATATGCTTTGAAAAATCGATGCTTTTTGGTCGATGTTTCAACATCAGCAGTGTTTTAACTTTGAACATCAATGGCTCGATACATCGATGTTTTCTCATAGATTTCGTACCACGATTAGATATACACAGAACTGCCAGCTTTCGAGAATTCATATTTGTAACAGAGTTTTGCAAGGCTGAGGAGGGGTAAGGTACAACTCATGTAATAACAAATGTAACAGACACAGTGAATAATTTACGTTAAAATTTACAATTTTTCTGAAATTATATTGTTTAAGTTAAGTGTTTATTTTTAAAAAAACTCTGTAACCTTCTTAAGCACAAAATCAGTATTACATAAATAGTTATAGTGGGAATTTTATTTGTTATGGTCGATATATTTTTTTGTAATTACAAAAGAAAAGAAAATCACGAGTTTTGACATGATTTCGAAGTATCGTAGTTTCAGACTAGTTCGTAGAAGCTACGACTTATTCGTAGCAATTTGCAGCTCTGGATATACATACAACAAAACCATTTTAAAAGCTGTGTCCATGTTCCAAAAGACGCACACAATTTCATTTTTCATCTGAACGCATTAATAGAACGACGGAAAAAAATGGGAAAAAACTGCTTATTCATGTTTTGAATTTTAAATAACATCGAGTGACTTTTATACGTTGGAAATCGCGAGGAGTAGAGGTTTTTATTTCACATCATTAGCGGAAAAAGGTTTCATTAAAGCTGAATATTCAGCTTTAAACTTTCTGCTCATTAAAATGTCGTAATATGTTTCGAAAAAGAAATAAAACGTCATTAACATACACCGATAGAGAGGATATAGTACAATAACATGAAAACTTGATACGATCGCTTTTCTGAGAAAAAATAATAAATTAGTCACGAAAAAAAATATACATAAATATATATATATATATATATATATTTATAATAGAAAAAAGTAAAAGGGGGAAACTTTTTAGGGGGCATGGATGCACACAATTCCTAGTAATGCGATAGTATAAATACAAAAAATCTAAAAATTATAGGATAATCACGAATGCACTATTAAAGTTTTAATTCAAGTTTTGTGAAAATGTTTATTTTCACTGAATTTATTCATCGGTGTAACCATAAATTTTTGTATCTGGAAGAGACACAAAAACACCTAACATTGCGTAATGGGTCTATATCCAAGCAAAATATTTTTTTTAAATAGTTTTTTTTTTTTTTAAATTTATATACGATTTGAATGTTCTAATTAACAGTAAGTTTTAAAATTATTTTCATGTTAACCTCTTTTTTCTGCAACAAACGTTTTTAAACAGAATATTAAAGTTTAGAAACGAAAAATTAAAAAGGGAAACATAAATGAAGATTTTTTTTCCCGCTGTTAAACTGCTCTATTTTTCCAGTGATATTCTCAGGAAATTTATATGACATTTTTTACTGCATTCATACGTAAAGTATGAATACAGTAAAAAATGTTAGAGTGCTAAAAAATACTTAGCTATATCAAAGCATGTTCCTTTTTACCCTACTGTAAGACGATGAAGTTTTTTTTTATATACCTCCTTTACAACTTTCAGTTAAGTTTTGTAAGATAAGGGGAACCATCTGAGGTGCAAGAAGTTTTACGAATATTTAAGAAGCATCAAGATTACACTATGAAAAAGATGAAAATGACATTCATATATTTGAGTTGGGATATTTTGCATGCAAGAGTTTTTTTTTTTTTTTTTGGTGCGGAGACAAACAAAGTAATCTATAAGTTTGTTTATCAATTTTATTTCTTAAGCCTAAGCAAGCCTTGTTTACTTATAAAAACTCTGTATTGAATTTATTTGAACAATATTTTTGATTATTTAAAACATATTAATTCATATATCAAATTTAGTACTTTTACTCAGAGTAAAATAACATCAAGCATTGCAAAAAATGTAACGTTTTCAATAGAATACTGACAATACTTGTTTGCTGCTATTTTTATTTTCATTTTATTTCTTAAAAACAAAACGACGTCTTAAATTCTACAAAAAATCAAAGGACAATAAACTATTGAGTCTTATTTTATGAAATTTGAAACAATAGAATTAAACTGACTTCAATTACCTTTCTGAAAATAGCAAATAAAAAAAACAATATTTCCAATGTTAATTGGAATTACACAAATCACTGAAAATAAATTACGTATTTATTATTGTTCTACGTCATTTCTTAAAGACTGTTTTTTTTTTTTTCATTAGGGAAACCAAATAATGAAATATATTGCAACATTACGTCAAAACAGACTAAACGTAGCGGAAAATTCAGTTTTTGAAAATAAATTTATTTCGTAGGAAACAAATGATTTGCTTTAAGAGTCATTTCTTCGAGTATTATATGCACTGAAACAAGTACAATGCTTATTTAAGCGAAATATTTTAAGGATATGGTTCTGTATGTGTCATGTTTCATTGATAGTCGATCATTACAAAGTAACATTTAATGTATCATAGTACTGTTAGTTTCAACGTATTTTTATTTTCAAATTGGTATCGCGGTGATGAAGTGGTTTCATAAATCTTTGAAAGGCGCTCTTATAGTTTATTAAATGCTGTATCAGATACATACTGAGGTGAAGAACATAAACTAAACAATACAATGATGAAGTGGCATATATATATATATATATATATATATATATATATATATATATATAATATATATATATTATATATATATATATATAATATATATATATATATATATATATATATATATATATATATATATATATATATATATATATATATATATATATATATATATACTAGCTGACCCGGCCACGCGTTGCTGTGGCTAAGGTATGGGTTAAACTATAATGTTTCAATAGAAACGAAAAACTTTATTACCGTTATAGAGATCAACTTTATATAAATATGAATTTGAGGTCAAAATATGAAAACAATCGAACAAAAATTTCCTAAGTTTGCTAGAAACAAAAAATCAACAAAAAATGTAGCATTTTAGTACTTAGAAATATTATATTCAAGCTTGTAACAATTGAGTTAATTAAAAATTTGCTAATTGCTATTGTAACATTTTATTTTTTAATGTAACATTTTATTTTTAATAATGTAGGTAGGGTAGATAATTAACCAATATTATTTGTTATTTTTTGAATTATAAGCATTTTTAATTTCAGTTTAACTCAACACTAATCGGTGCACAATATTCTTTGTTAATCTGTCTCTTGTAAACAAAAATAGATTGGACGGTTTTCCCACACGGGAGCAAGCGACCTATAGTTGCCCATGGGAAAAACATGGATTTTCTAAATCTAAACCGCAAATTGACATTGTTTGTCCTTGGGACTTATTAATGGACATGGCGAAAGCTAAACGAATGGGAAACTGTAGCCTTTTGAAGGGTATTGAAGATTCTGACGGTGTCATTGGGATACGTGGCAACAGAACTACTTCATCTTTAAACTTGCCAGTTAAAATGATTGCCTCAATAATGTTCCCGGTGATTTTTTTTGATAACTAAACGCGTACCATTGCATAATCTCGGTGGATTTAAATTACGTAAAAGAACTATGGGTTAAAGAATTTTTAACCGCAGATTATGTGGTGGCATTCCGGTATGTTTAAAGAATTTTAGCCAAGAATACAGAAAAGCTGGTAGCTAAAAAGATAATTTGCAATAAAAAATATATTGCGGTCCTAAATTGAGATAAAAACTATCCTATCATTTAAGTTGGACCAAATTGAAACTGCGTGTAAAATTTGGTTAAAATTGGTTCAGTAGCTGAGGAATCCATTGGCCACAAACACAGGGACACGTAATTTTTATATATTAAGATAAGAAAGATTATTACTTGTTTACTGCGCTCCAGAAGCTGCCAGAACGTGTGCTTTATGTCGCTCAGCCATGGAGGTGTCAAAAAAGGCTTAGTAAAAAGGCTTAGCCAAGAACACAGAAAAGCTGGTAGCTAAATACATAATTTGCAATAAAAAATATATTGCGGTCCTAAATTGAGATAAAAACTATCCTATCATTTAAGTTGGACCAAACTGAAACTGCGTGTAAAATTTGGTTAAAATCGGTTCAGTAGCTGAGGAGTCCATTGGCCACAAACACAGGGACACGTAATTTTTATATATTAAGATATATATATATATATATATATATGGGTGAAATGTGAAAATAAGATATTCTACATTCAATCAGCGCATAATTGCAGCTAGAGCATTAAATGCATTCTAAATATTTAGGTGTTTTTATATGAGGTCCGCCCTCGGGCGTGCACGAAGTCAGTGTAAATAACAACAATTAAAAAATATTTGAAAAACGTCTAGAAAAAGTTTTGAAAAAACGTTAAAGATTCAAAATGCAATACGACAATTTTTCATAAACAACTAGAATTTCAAAAAATATCTGGGTAAGTTACTGCTTCGTCTACGGAGAGCGGGAGCAGTTGGTGAAAATAATAATTTGCAGGTTTCTGAAGAGGTCAGCTGCACACGAGTTAGCATAACAAGAAAGGATTTTAAGTTTTGAGAGGTCCAAAAGGACGAAAAAGTGAAATACTACTGCCAACTCATGAATACAACCAACCCCCCCGCTCTGACCTGCAAATAAAAGAAAGACAGATCACTTACCCAGTATTAGAAAAAAGAAGCAACACCATTATTCGTATTCCTCTTGCTCAATCCTTTTCCGTACCAAGTCGATGCGGTTCGCAGAGCTCGCTTCCATGCAACACCTCCCTCAAAACGGGTTTAAGTACAGCATATCATCAGAGTTGAAAGGAAACCGTTGCCAAAACGTAGTTGTTTGGGTGAAAAAATTATCGATTCTGCCGAAAAGATTTATTAAACAAATTAAGGTAGTAAAAGATAAACTCTGCAGGATAGTTGTTTTGGTAATATAGACCAGCAATGAATTTGTAAACCTGTTTGTTAAAATGTTTCTTATCGTTACAGATCTTGAAAAATCTGCAGAGTTGGCCGATTATGATATTTATAAAAATTTTTTTATTTAAATTACTAAACCAATGAGGCATGCACTTTGCATGAAAGTTGAAATGTTCTTTTTTATCGTAAAGATCTGTTGAAAGTTGAGAATCTCTAATTTTAAAGGAAATATCTAAAAAGTTCGCAGAATCAATTTCTTCATTGGCCTTGTTTAGTTGTAGTGTTTGTGGGTAAACAAGTTTAAATTCTTCTTCCATATTTTTATTAAAGACGAGGATATCGTCGATATACCTGAAAATGCTGATCCTTTTATTATATTTAACAGTATAGTTAAATTCATATTCATATTATTTTCACATTTCACCCATATGCATAATACAATGCAAAAAATGCTGCATTTTGCGCTTATGTCTTGTATTGACTTCTCGGCGTCCCGCTTTCGTGCGTTTACATCGTTGGTGTAATTTCGTTTTTGCATATTAGGCATAAAGCCTACAAAAATAATTTTTCAAAAAAATATTACACATTTTTTCCCATGGCTAAGTGTAAAAAAAGAAATTGTAAAACTTGTGTAGTTAGTGGAGATTTTGTCGATGTCTCGCCGAACGGCCAAATCCCTTTTTGCAAACATAACAATGTCATATACAAAATTACTTGTTTGACCTGTATGCAATGCTACATCGGACAAACTTCCAATGAACTACACCTAAGAATAAACCTACATCGTTCTCAAATTAATAAAGCTGTCCATCCATCATTTGAAATTAATCATTTTCGTTTACATTCCTTTGATAATATAAAAATTGATATACTAGCTTTAATAGAAGACACTGACGAACGACTCAAAGCTGAAAATAATTTCATTTTTAAGCATAAAACCTTATATCCTTACGGTCTTAATACAAATCTTAATTTTTTAAATACAAACGATATTATCAATGTCTTCAAATTACTTCGAAATTTCAACAGCAAATCCGTAATTAATAGGGGGCATAGAGGCTCTCACAAAAACAGCAAACGCATAAACAACATCAATTTAACGCAATGGTGCAAAGAAACAGAAAGCAATTTTATAAACCATTTTAACGTCGGTCAAATTAAAAACAGTATTTTTAAATTAAAAACTTCCACTCTGAAGAAATTGAAAACAAGTTGTTCGAAATACAAGTTTGTAAATAAGCAATGTAAGGACTTAATTTTTGATCTCATTAATTATCGTATTAAAGCTGAATTGCCATTAAGGAATAATATCTATTTTCCAATATTATTTCAACAGAAAAGTTTCGAAAGCATTCCTTTTAGTAAAATTCTAAACAATTCAACTACCTTTTTTCCCGTACAGAATAAAAATATTATTGCAGCTTTTAAATATCCAAAACCTTTCTGCAAAGGGATTTTTAACTACCGTGAGATAGCTTTTTCTAACACACCAAGCAATATTCCTTGTAAATGTATGGAAAATGATTTTAATAGTTTTTCTGATCCTGTTCATAAACACGTAATCACTGGCAATTTAAACATTATAAAAAATGCAAACGTTAAAAATCTCATGAATTTCGGAACGAAATTCAGGTTAAACACCAAATGTAATTTTAATAAGGTAGTTAGGATTTTCATACAGAACTTGGACAATTTCATAAAAAATACTGCTTACGCAAATTCAACGCCGTTTGAAGCCTTTCAAGAATGGAAGGACAATGTTATCATTGAATTTAAAACCTTCTTAACTGCAAAAATAAACAGTAATGAATATCAGTATCAAAAACTTGACAAACATGATGTTGAATATATACAGAAATTAAAAGATCTTTTCATTTTTGTTCCCATTGATAAAGCAGCAAATAACTACGGTATCATATGAAAACAATTTTATATAAGTACAAGCTTACAAGAACTTAATTCATCTTTTTATTATAGTAAGTCTAACCTTAGCACTGAAATCGTCTTAAAGCAGTTTATTGCTTTTAAAAAACTTTGCAAATCGAGGTTCGCATTTAATTTTTCAATTTCAAATTTTCAGTCTACACCATTTATCTTTATGACTCCCAAGTTTCACAAATCCCCGATCAAATTTAGATTTATTTGTTCAACCACAAACAGTTTCGGAAAAAGCATTAACGTCAAACTTCAATCTATGTTGAAGCAAATTTACACCTTTTTGAAAAACAAATATAAGCTCTCGAGCTATTTCTGGTGCATCGATAATAGCTATGAAATCAAGAGTAAAATGAATTCATCACCCACATCAATATATACTTTTGATTTTGAGAATCTATTTTGCAACATTCCACTAGAAGACTTATACGTTACTCTCATGAAAATTTACGATTCTTTTTATATCGGAGTGGAACTTGGTATCGATAGAAGTTTTTTCGACAGTCTTTGCCATTATTGCATTTTCAACAATTTTGTCACTTTTAATAATTTCACTTTTAAACAAATACATGGAATTGGCATGGGTACAAATTACTCCAGCACAGCTGCTAACTTATATCTTTTTTACTATGAATTTAACTATACTGTTAAATATAATAAAAGGATCAGCATTTTCAGGTATATCGACGATATCCTCGTCTTTAATAAAAATATGGAAGAAGAATTTAAACTTGTTTACCCACAAACACTACAACTAAACAAGGCCAATGAAGAAATTGATTCTGCGAACTTTTTAGATATTTCCTTTAAAATTAGAGATTCTCAACTTTCAACAGATCTTTACGATAAAAAAGAACATTTCAACTTTCATGCAAAGTGCATGCCTCATTGGTTTAGTAATTTACATAAAAAAATTTTTATAAATATCATAATCGGCCAACTCTGCAGATTTTTCAAGATCTGTAACGATAAGAAACATTTTAACAAACAGGTTTACAAATTCATTGCTGGTCTATATTACCAAAACAACTATCCTGCAGAGTTTATCTTTTACTACCTTAATTTGTTTAATAAATCTTTTCGGCAGAATCGATAATTTTTTCACCCAAACAACTACGTTTTGGCAACGGTTTCCTTTCAACTCTGATGATATGCTGTACTTAAACCCGTTTTGAGGGAGGTGTTGCATGGAAGCGAGCTCTGCGAACCGCATCGACTTGGTACGGAAAAGGATTGAGCAAGAGGAATACGAATAATGGTGTTGCTTCTTTTTTCTAATACTGGGTAAGTGATCTGTCTTTCTTTTATTTGCAGGTCAGAGCGGGGGGGTTGGTTGTATTCATGAGTTGGCAGTAGTATTTCACTTTTTCGTCCTTTTGGACCTCTCAAAACTTAAAATCCTTTCTTGTTATGCTAACTCGTGTGCAGCTGACCTCTTCAGAAACCTGCAAATTATTATTTTCACCAACTGCTCCCGCTCTCCGTAGACGAAGCAGTAACTTACCCAGATATTTTTTGAAATTCTAGTTGTTTATGAAAAATTGTCGTATTGCATTTTGAATCTTTAACGTTTTTTCAAAACTTTTTCTAGACGTTTTTCAAATATTTTTTAATTGTTGTTATTTACACTGACTTCGTGCACGCCCGAGGGCGGACCTCATATAAAAACACCTAAATATATATTATATATATATATATATATATATATATATATATATATATAATATATATATATATATATATATATATATATATATATATATATATATATATATATATATATATATATATAATATATATATATATATATATATATATATATAATATATAATATATATAATATATATATATATATATATAATATATTATATATATATATATATATATATATATATATATATATATATATATATATATATATATATATATATATATATATATAGTGTAGCAGCTGATATTGTTTTTAAATATGTTTTTACAGAAAGAACGGAAAGTAAACATGAGTGAAAAACGTACAGATGCTGTAAAATTTTGCCTAAACTTGAAGTTTCGTAATCCTGTCTTACAATTTCGTTTGAATATTGGCTTTTAAATTTCTTCCAAATAATGGAATTATTTATTTAGATCTATGTTTAAGAGATGGTAATATGAAATTCCCATGTACATAGCATATATTAAATGAAAAATTACATTTATGTTGTAATGTAAAGTGTAAACGCAATGAAAAATTTATAATGACGAAACCAGTGTATAAATATGCTGAGCTCTCCATTGAAATCATTTGGATAAACATGTCATGAGTATTACAACTTCATCAGTTTTTTATCATAAGATCAGTGTCAGATATAGAATTAAACAATAAACAAATCAATCAACTTATCAAAGAAATAAATAGTCTGAAAATAAAGTTGGTTTTTACGACATTGAGGTAACAAATTGCGTTTCTTCATTCTTACAGGCTATTAAGCTTTATATGGGTTCTTTTAAATGCTATCAATAACCTTTCTCTACTCACGAACTGAGGAAATTCACAATTAGGGCTGTCTTTCCTGCAGTGAGAATTACCTCATTACTGAAACCCTAAATGAAGTCCTTCAGCCAATTACGTCCATGTACAAGAAAAGACGTAAAATGACCTGACTGCAAACTTTGCTTTATTTTCTTGCTGCTTCTATTCCTAGATGTCATTTTGATTTATTTTTTTCCAGCTAGTTTTTCCTCCGGATTTGTTCTTAATGCTGTTTTATTTCTCGCTGATAAAAAAATGATCATCTAAAGTTAGCGTGCTTTAATCAGAATATAAGAAGACAAATTTAAAACTAAAAGGAATATGCTAAAACTCTTCGTGTAGTAAACTTTACAGTAATGATAAAGTAGCCTTTTATGATAGAATAAGTCAAAGATAGGCATTATTTAAGTGTTTTGACAGTTACTTGGATGATTCGAAACTTGTCAGTATTACTATAATGGCCAAATTAATGACTGTTGAAACATGCTAATAACATAGATATCTTACATAGCTTCTAGTCAAACTGCTGCAGATATTGCAATTAATACATGCACCCGCAATTCCTTTACAGTAATGTTTGGTGCGTGCTTTGTTAAGCAGAAATAAAGAACAAGAATTTGTACGCAGTGTTTCTGAAATGTATATTTCTATGCTCTGAATGTATACAGAGCATCGCTTCTATTGCATTTGTAGTTCTATTTGAGATTTACCATCTAATGTATGTGAAATGTAGATAATATCTATGTACTAATTAAAACATATTACATAAAATGTTTACAGTTTATCACGAACCACAACGGATATTAATAATTTAATCTGCTGTACCTACGTCATTTTTTCTGATTTTTCAAACAGCAAAAGGACTAGTTATTTGAGCTTAACGAAAGCACAGCTTAAGTTTCATTTATACAATCTCTTTATGCATATATTTATGCCAATAATAGCCAACATGACCTATTAATTAATATGCTCTCATAAAAACGTCTAATTCAGAAATAAAGCAAATACTTTCAGAACTGTACTAAGGAAATAATAAATTAAACAATAAACAGCTGCAGGGCTAAATATTTAAATGTTTATAAAAAAAACATGGCCTTTAAACTATGAAGAAACAACAATAAATGCATATTTTGTCGTTTAAGTTAACTTTATATCATTAATAACTAAACTTTTCCAGTAGCGAAATGAACACTGAAAAACAACAGTTTTACATCTAAACAGCACATTAAAAGGAAAAACAAACTATGTTATTACACTGCACGTAAGATTCATCTTTGGATTAACCAGGTTTTTAATACAATATATTAAGTTTTAAAAATATAGTTGAAAAGAAATATACTGTTTAAAAGAATGAGTTTACACTTAGTTACGTATCTATTCTAAATAAACGAAAACACAAACATGTGCTGGGGAAAATACATGACAGAGTTTTTTTTTCCTTCATCTTGCCAGTCCTCACTGCTCACACACTGTTAAAGATTTTGTCCACCTTCAACGCCAATGTTAAGCCTATTTTTATTTTTCCCACTAGCAAGCAGGACAATGGAGTACTCTTGTATACACGCGAGCTTAGCTATCTAATTACATCGGTACCCGGGTTTCTTTGTTCGCCTAATTAGATCTGCAAGCAGTTTAAACCCCAAATAAAGTTACGAGTAGCCGCCGTACGAGTAAGTAATTTGTATTTTTTCCCCATTTTCTCTCATTTACTGCCGAGTAAATGAAGCGAACAACGTGAAAGTCGATTGTGTCATTTTGCAGATATCAGATTTTCGATCCAGAGCGCTTTGCAGTAATTACTTGAAAACCAGAAAATTTCGAAAAACCCCGTGCTTAAAATTCTCAAAATAGTTTTTAAATATAAGTAACACCTTCTCACAGCACTATTTACTGAATCTAGCAATTGAAGCATAATTTTTTTCCACCATGCAACATTGTGATTCTTTAACAAAATTTTTAGCATTGTGCTATAAATTAAAATCATTACAACAAGATCAGTTTTATGAAAAATATGAATACCATTGAGCTTTAAAACAAAAGGAAATAAAGCAACGATAAAAGCACAAAAAAGCCGGAAAGCTGTAGACACTTGTTTCGCTACTAGGTCGCGCTACTTGGAACGCATTATTCATAAAAAATGAGAGCTTATGAGTTTTCGCATTCATTACAGCGTTAGTTGTAACACCGAAACACGTGTCTACTGTGTTCCTACTCTCTTGTGCTTTTAACGTTGTTTTATTTTGTTGTCAGATTAGTCTTGCTTTGACATTTGTACAAATTTAAAGAGATGCAGCGTTTTCAACAGTAACATTAATAACTTACATTGTGTTTTACAAGTAATAACAATTAACATATTAGCAGTGTCAAGTAGTACACATGCGAAAAAATTTCGTTTTCTGATAAGAAGCAAGGAAAATGTGGCAAAGTGATGTAAAACCATGTAAATAGCAGTTCTCATGATAGAACATCCAGTAATAGTAGGTTGTATTTTTCGACAATTAAGAGAAAGGAAAAACAAAAAGTCAAGTACATAATACCTTACTCTCACTTATATAGACACACACATACGCATACAGTTTATTTTCAAAACATAAAAAAAAAAAAAAAAAACTTTTGTAACAGAAATGATGATGAAACATGTTTTCTGCGTAAAAAATGAATTAGATTATTCCTTTTTTTTTACCTTTAATGTTTAAAATATTAGGTTGGTGCGTATGAAATGTCGGATTCTCTTTACATGCGGACGTTTGTCTCCCTGTTTTCGTTATACTTTTGTCTTTGGCATAACCTCATTCATAGTCGTATTGTCCATTGCCAGAGACTCATTTCAGCAAAATAGGTTTTCTCGAAGGTCTTCCCTTTTGTTATTTCTTTTGAGTTTATTGCCGATATGAATTCTGCCGACACACAAAACAATTGCGAAACTGAACGAACTGGAATATGAAGTTTTGCAGCATCCCCCATATTCACCGGATTTCTCGCCGACCGATTTTCATTTTTTCAAGCATTTAGAGCTGTTTTTAAGAGGCAAACACTATGAAAATGAAGACAGTCTAAAAAACTCGATATCAGAGTTTATTAATTCTAAAGACCAAAATTTTTTTCAAGACAGGCATCTACGCTTTAAAATATCATTGGGAGAAGTGTATTGAAGCGAATGGAGCATACTTTGATTGAATAAACAGCTTTTGAAGAAAGATATGCAGTTTTATACAATCACTTAAGAATCCGACATTTCATGCGCACCAACCTAATAATATTAAAAAAAAAAAAAAAAAAAACCTCTACTTAAAAAAGAAGGATAAAATTGCTAAGCAATTTGAATTATTCTGGCATTTTCTCTTTGTTGATCAGTCTTTTAAACATACAAATTACAATGTTTTCAAATAATAATAATAATAATAAAAACAACATGCATAATTGCATCTTTTTCCTCTTGAAAATACATAACAAGACGAGTTGTTAAAAAGCAGCAAGAGCTTACTTTTACACTAATACATCCATTTACTTTGCATGTTGTCCATCAATAGAATTGTTTTTCTGCAAATGAAACATATTATGCAACACAACTTTTTGTGTAAAAAAAAAGCAGCTCAGTCTTGATTAAGTGCCGTAACTCAACACAAAAACTTTTTTTTATTCATTTCTTTTATCCATGCCTCGAAGTTCCAGCTGCTCCCTGACAAAGCTGAATAAAATAAGTTCGCTATATTTGAAACGGGAGTAGCATAGAATATCTCGTGGGCACTTTATCTTTAAAACGAGAAAAAATGGATATCGGTTTTCGGTTTCCTTCGATACGTGCAAGGAAGCATCGATTCGCCCAAGCTCGATTCTTGATTCCATCATTTCCGAATCTTTCTATGAATGAAAATAGATGTTTGCTTATTTTTAATATTTTTATATGTTTGTCGAAACTTGAAAAAAAAATGAAAAATTTGTTGCTCGAAGGAATTCGATTACATGCTTTATAAAGAAAAAAAAAAGAAAAGAAAGAAAAGTATGTTTTTTCAATTTATTTAATCAGTATTTTTTCGATAAGCTACCGTACAAAACTTATTTCATCGAGTAGCATTGGAATGAATATCACGAAATCCAGTGCGTTCAAAGCAACCTTTTTTTTCATTCATTTGAAAAATGTAGGTAGCATGAAATTGCAAAAAATAATTCTAAGTTAGGACATAAATCATAGACACTTAAGTTTCCACGGGAAAGCGTTTCAAAGAATAATTTGACGAGAGTGTTATGTTTCTAGTATTTTTAATAATTCTTGAGTTTATTTTTCTTTTTTCCCTTTTTTCAGAAATCAGTCACTAATTGGACGGAGCGCCGTTTTCCATCTTGCTGTTCAAGTTTGAAACCAAAATTTAAATATACGATAAAGAGATGATGCTGAAAAACGTTAAAATCATTTTTCATTTCTTTTTAAATAGGTAAAGCTTACGAAACGCTAATAGGCGGATGAAACTTTTTATTTTATTTTTTAAACAGTTATAAGCGTGGAGGGTGTACCAAAAAATATAAGTTTCATAATGATCAATAGTTTTAAAAAGATTTGAAACGAAAAAAATAAAGTTGGAAGTATTGCAAAGTTTTCTTTTCCCCTTCCTCAAAAGAAATTGGGAAATACTAGCTGTGAACAAACCGAATTACAGTTTATAACTGCAAAAGATAGTAGTAGTAAAGGGATCAAATTTATTGTAATTGTTATAATTCACTTCGTAATTTCCCTTTATCAACTTTATAGCGAGATAGATCATGATAAATGCAACATGTGGTTTGAGCGCATGATGTTTCTCACAAAAAAAATGAAAAAAAAAAAAGGTATTTAAATTGTTATACTTGCATAATTTATACAAGAGAATCTAAAAAAGAAAACTCTATAACTTATTTTCTTGTTTTCTATCTATATTTGAAAACTTTCAACGCGAGAATGGGGAACTAAGTAGAGTTCATGCCCAGGGTCTTCAAAAGTAATAGTCGGGTCCTCATGATAATATCTCATTTTCCAGGTATACATTTTGAAATAAATATTTCAGCTTTTAAGTGTTGAAACGTGATTATGTATTCTGTATTGTAAAATGTTCACAAAGCAATAATAACCTTCTTTAAGCATTTAAAAGGATAAATAAAAGGTTTATAGATTAAAATCAGAAAAAATTATCACCCTTGTGACGAAAATCCATGCTTGGAAAAATGAGCCAAACCCTATCTCAATCCATGCTTGGAAACGCTACCAGTCACAAAACGAGAAGTTTTTGCAAAAAAAAAAAAAAACAATAAATAAATGAAAACGAGTAATTTAAGCAATTATTAAATAAATTACAACCGTACAACAAGCCGAACACCGGGTCTAAAGGGGTAAAAACGGAAATATTTATTTTTAATCATGAGGCAGATCAAAACACCCCATCGCTACGTAGCGGGAAAATGGTTAAGAAGAGACTAGAACAGTAGAGAAATCTCGAATGAGAAGGGCGGTAAGGTGTGCGAGGAACCAATGCTTCTGGGTTAGATCGACCTCGGAATTTGTGGGGACAATAGAAACAATGCCTAGACGGGGCGTGGGGAAGAGTGAATGAGCTAGTCGGAGGAAAGTGGAGGAGCAAAGCTAAAATAAAAGGAGAACAACTTGACGATTAATTGGTTGGCTTCTATGTGCACTTTTTTTTACAGCTGGCCACTGAGCAGTACGTCCTGTGACGCGTTTGTGATTTCTTTTGTGTGACACGTGTTCTCACTTGCACAAAGGGTTTTCACACTAAAAATAGTGCTAGTCACAGCTAAATGGAGACTGGCGAAAAGGGAATGACGGTTTAGTTTCATTTCGAATTACATTCATACCAGGATCATCACATTGATTTGCAGGTTTAACATGCGTTCTATCATGAAACCCACCGCCGCGTCTATTTTTTACATTTTGGGCTACGACATCTCGACCTTTGACACTTTTTTTTGACTATTAATTCTAAATAGCTTACAAGAATTTATGTTAAAGTTGGAAATATATTTAGGTAAAAAAAAATAAATCAACTACAATTAAATTTAAACCCATAGTTAATTAAAATACTAAATTGTAACACACCATTTGCAACACATAACTAAACGTCCTAGTTTACTTTAGTTACAGGAAAAATCAAAGTATTATTTGTTCGTACACATTTAACTCAGCAATAAACGTTAATTCTTCAGATACATTTCTAAACACACAAGTCCATAGCAGCTTTTAGTTTCTATAGAAGAATTATTTCTTCAGTTTCTATATTTCTACAGTTTCTATAGAAGAATTATATCAATTATTTCTATTACTTCATAACTAGTTTGTACTTCATTAAAGTATGCTAAAAGCATCGCTATTATGAGCGAACCCCTTGTGTCTTATCGGGAAAATGTAAGGTTTGTTTTGTTTCATGTTTTTTGCTTAACTTAAGATGATTTTTTCCCCTCCATATAAAGAGTTATTAAAGCGGCAAAAAAATGTAACGGAAAATTGTTTAGCATTTTTTTCCACGTTTTAAAGAATATCATTTTATTTAATCCGCTTCCAGCACTACATATGGGTATGTACTTTCTTCGGCTTGGATGTGAAGAGATTATTGATTATTGTCTCTGTATCTCTACTAGAATATCTTCCACGAAATCCATATTAATCCACATCTTCTGTCCAAGACTTCTAGAAATCAATAGAGAAGTGACACCACCAGAATATAGAGTCTTCTTGCAATTCAATTCCAGGACCAGCAGCAGAGCTTTGATTGAGATTGACCTGGTGCAGAAATCGATTTATCTGTTCTTCTTGAGAGACTTACGAGTGACATCATGATCTTTCACACTTTTCATACTATATCTTTCTGCTATTTCTTATCTTACTGTTAGGCGAAATATACTAAGTAAAAGGAAAAACGAAGCAGTATGTGACTTTGTCCAAATTAAATTAATGAGTGTTTATGAGCAGAGTTTTTTTTAACTCTAAGGGCCCTGCTCCACAATGACGTAAAGCAGAAAAATAAAGCAGAAACGTAAAACGGATTAAATGTTTTTCCTATGGAAAGTACCCGGATTTTCGGTTTCTGCCTTCGGTTTCGGTCGCGTTTTCTGCTGATGTGGAGCAGGGCCCTTACTGTATATGCTATTTACGCTGTTGCAGAAAGTAGTACAGTAAACTCCCGATTTTTGGTGGTCGAATTATCCGTCATTCGGATTATCCGCAGGTCTTACACACTTTATCATTTTTTTTTGCACTGTAAAAAATGAATGTTGTTTTCAAGTATATGCAGCTAATTTTACAGTAATAAACAGTAAAATAGCTAATTTTACAATTTATTACTGTGCATTTTACAGTTTTAAACCAGAACATTTGCTGTTAGTATTATACTGTTATTTTTACAGTATACTACAACTAAATTTTGTGGCAATAAACTGTAAAATTCCTAACTTTACAGTAAGAAACTGTAAACTTGCTAGTTTTGGTTTATTACTGCACATTAGGGTGGAGCGAAAAAAATGAATTTTTGATTTTCGTAAACGGGTACCTTTCATTTACTGTGAATGAGGATAAGTAACAATTCTGTAAAATATTTCACTTTTGCGACGTCATCTTTAGTCTGCGCATTTGGCCTAAAGTTTTGAAATTTCTGATTTTTTTTGGATTTTTCAAAATTTTTTAAAAAATATTGCAAATGATAAAACTAGTGATGGGTGGTTATTAAATGGAAGAAAAAGGTTTGAAATATACGAAGAATTTTTTAAAACCATTTTAGATTATTATTTCAGTTCGTGCATTGCGCTCAAAGTTCATCAAATTTCCCAAAATTTCTGATATTTTCGACATTTTTTAACTCAGTATTTCCTCTCAATATTCACTTGAAGTGTCTTCAAACTTGTTTTTATTAATTTTGTTAATACTTTGAACCCTGCAACTCTTCGTTAGGTCATGTGGAACTACCCAGGACTCACCACGAGGAGGTGACCGCACTTCTAGTCCTACACGTGAACCCTTCCTTCTAACCAATGCAAGTACGTATTTACATTTCTTAGATACGTCTTTCACAGTAAAATTGTTCCTTTGTGTCGTAAATTGATCAAATATTTCTGTCAGATATCCTCGTTTTTACTAAACTATTTCTTTTAATGTGATTACATACCAATTTTGAAGAGCTTATGACCTATTCGACAGCTCTTTCAACTGATTGAGTCTTGAATGGCAGTTTAAAAAGAGCGCATTCAGAAATCATATTTAAATTCTCAGCTTCCATAATCTTTGTAAATATTGTGTTGTTAAATTACCTGTAAAAGGTAGCTTTGTAATTTCCACATCATGGCAAGAAATCATATCGATGTTTACTGACTTTTGATTTATGTATGTAATATATGAAAAAAATTTTTTGTCTATTTTTTGGGATCTGAAGCGTTCTTACTTGTTTGCTTGTTTTCTAGATCGAGCGTTTATAATACGATTTAAAACAAGATTCTTTATATGCTCTCTCTTATGAACTAACCAGGTTATTTCCCGGCGTTGCCCGGGTGCTTATTAATACAACATAGCTCTAAAAAAATATTTGAATGAACTCTATCCACATGGGAATATAAAAACTTATTTCATGCTAAAAAGAAATAGTTGAGCCTTAAATGGATAATTCATTGTTGATCGTAATCTTTGTGGGAAAATACTCCTATTTAAATGTGTTACATTTTATCAATTTGTGTGCTTAAAGTCTTATGTCTATTACTCTATCTATTCAAAATTATAAGAAAATGGCCATTTTGAGACAAAAGATTTGAATTTTGGGCTTTTTGGATTTTTTTTAAATTTCAAAACCCCTGCCTATGTGAATTCTAATGCATCAGGGAACCTCTGTGCCAAGTTTGTTGAAAATCCGACGAAAACTGGATTTGTATAAGGAACAAACATACATACATTTGATAACAGCATATTTCTTGGGTGCAAAGTATACATTGTTTTGAATAGATGTGAATACAATGTTCTGTTTTTTCCCGGAGAGATAATCTTTAAAATCTCACACGAATTCATAGCTAAATTTAGTAACGTCTGTACTTCATCCTTAAAGAGCAAGGAAACTTTTACCCGCGAAAGTTATGAACTCTTTTAAAAATTATAGTCTAAAGATTGTTTGCTGTAGTCAACATCTGACTAGGGAAAGCTTTCTTGGACTTCTGTTTCACATTTTTTTGGATATTTTCCCAGTCAAAACTACCTTGCTCATCTCATGAAGTTACTGTTGCTCAGTACTTAAACCATTTTTATTGTCAAAATCAATCTGATCAATGACAAATTCTATAGAGGTTCATATTGAACTGCTTTGAAAGTATAACATGTTTAGCTTCGTCTAACAGGCCCAAAAATTACTTTGGTCCACTGGTAGGTCCATCTAGCTTTTGCAAAAAATGCAGCAAATTAAGTTCATTCAAATGTAATTGGCAAATGTTTTATTACAGAGGTCTACCAAGTTTTTCTTCCAGTTTCCGTATTACACCTTTATTTTCCTGTCTTTGTAGTGCATCCATCAAAACCAATGCAAACAATTTCCTACTCAAAGAAACAATTTATTGTTTCTGACTTGTCTAAGAAATGTAAATGTGTGCTCTCATCGGTTGGAAGCAAGGGGAGCGCGAATGACACCCAAAGTGCGGCCACTTCCTCGTGGTGAGTCCTGGGTAATTTCAATGAGCAAGCATAGAGTTGAGTAGTTCAAAGAAACAACAAAATGATTAAGAAAATGTTTTGAAGGCACTTTTAGTAAATATTGAGAGGAAATATTGAATTATAAAATTTCTGCTAATATTGAAAATATCGGAAATTTCTGAAAATTTGATGAACTTTCGGCCTAATGCGCAGACTGAAATTATAATCTGAAATGATTTTTAAAAATTTCTTGTATATTTCAAACCTTTTTCTTCCATTTAATAACCACCCGTCACTAGTTTTATCATTTGCAATATTTTTTAAAAAAATTTGAAAAATCTAAAAAAAATCTAAAATTTCAAAACTTTAGGCCAAATGCGCAGATTAAAGATGACGTCGCAAAAGTGAATTGTTTTACAGAATTGTTACTTATCCTCATTCACAGTAAATGAAAGGTACCCGTTTACGAAAATCAAAAATTCATTTTTTTCGCTCCACCCTACTGCACATGTTAGTCTTAAAATGGAACCTCGGCTGCCAGTATTATACTGTAAAAACAACAGTTAATTTTTTTCAGTGTACGGTGATGATTTACTGAATGCAAAAAAAAACATTTTTTAAAGGCATTACCAACATTAATATCGTGTTTTTTACATATTGTTTGATTATCTGAGGTATTCGATTATCCTCGGTTACCATGTCACTCTATTCCGCGGATAATCGAGAGTTTACTGTATTACAAAACACATATACTTTAAAGATGTCCATTTGGAAAAATTTATATATCGCAATATTGAAAGTACTACTGCACAAGTGGGGAACAAATTTGCTCACTATCAACTAAGATACTCCTCTAAAACAAAGTCATACTCACTTGGTTTCTATCATGGAATTTTAGAGAATTTTTCTCTCTTAATCTTTAATAAGGAAGTGAATTAAATGAGGAGTTGTAGGATATATTATCCATCACTGTTTTCAATTCTCATGATTTTGCTACGAAAAATTTCAATTACGTATTTATGGACAATTGCAGAACGTTGCTTCCCAGGTAGCACAAATAACCTTTAAACGTTTTATAAACGTTTTTAAGCGGTTGTTACAACGTCAATAACCCTTATACAACCTTTAAAAAACGAAGTTTGCTACTTGGGTCCATATTTTGATTTATTATTTCCCTAGATTTTAAATATGAAGGATAAGAAATATTAATGCTTCAATTTTATTTATTAATCATTATTTTCAATAAGTCAATGAAGCGAAATGTCTACATAACGAAAACAATTGCAACTATTATCGCTTTGCACTAAGTTTCTGTAAAAAGCGTAAGAATTTATTTTTTTTTAAGTTATCCATTGTGTACATTTCACATTTGTTTTTTGATTGCTTTAAATGTGTGTTTTTCATTAAAAAAAGGACATGAATTGAACTAATCTTTGTTTGATATTTTCGAATAATCAGACTTTTTACAAGGATTGTGCTATTTTTATCTTCAAAAAATAAATCCACTAAAAACGACATACGTAGAATAGAATCTAATTTCATCTCCAATATCCTCCATACATGTTTTAGTGCCCATGAATGCTGAGAAGTTGCCAACAAGGGAGTGATATTAACTGACATGAAACGTATTGGGCTGAACAGGGGAAAGATAACAGTTGAATCTCTTAGATCAATGTGTATATATATATTTTTTTATCGGCGGTCTTTTTTCCCTTAGCTACTACAATTATTTTTCAGGATTCTATAAGATTTTTTTTTTTGCAATGAAGTTTGTTTATAAATACAGTATGTTCATTTTTTTCAGTCCTGATCGCTTGGCCAGATCTGACGTAAACATCCAAAAGTTGTAGAATATACTCTCAAGTATTGAAATATTAGTCACAATTTTAAGCCTACTTTTTTTTTTAACATTTTATTTTATAAATGTTAAAATATTAACTTTTTTTTTCAAATTCGTATAACAGTACTACTCCAATATTAACTTAATGTATTGCAAAGTATAGCATTATATATGTTTCAGTCTTTGCAGTAAATTTTAAACGGATATAAAACTGTACTCCATACTTAGGTTTCCTTGGTTTTACTACACCCTTTATATTTTTTAAGTTCAACCTGTGTGAGAATACGCGCGACTCTGCGATGTACATCACAGATTCTTGAGAAAGATCACAGATTCTTGAGAAAGTGTTGAGATAATTTCTTAATTGAGAGCGAAAAAATCCGAAAGTTTTCAAGGAAATGAAAATTAATTTCAGTGAATGAAGATTTGTAACGCATTTTCTGGGATATATTCCACACGTAAGATGCACTTGTATTTTTTTCTTTTTTTTAACTTAGCATCTTATTTTTAAGCATGTCTCAGGGCTGATTTAGATTTCACGATTGGTCTAATGGTTATTAATTTGCGTCGTGGACTGTTAAAAGAAATTCTGCTGTCAAGACAGAACGTACGAAAAAAATCTTTCTTGCGAACTATGAGATATTTATGCGATATTATGCAAGTGTTGAGATACTTTGATGATCACGAAGATAACTCGAGATTGCAGGATCACGAGCAAAAAAAAAAAAAAAAAAATCCAACACTATTTTAAGCTTCTAAAAAATGCTTATTCATTTTACTTTTTTTATGCCCAAAATAGGTTAAATAAACACTATACAATAACCAAGCCTAATAAATATATATAATTTCCTGAAAGAAACACGTTGTGAAGTTTTCCACTGTCCCTATCTATTACTTTTTTTAAATCTTACATAGCTCAATATAAACTTTAAAGTTTAAAAATAAAAAAAAGCATTTACCCATAACGTTAACTAAACAAACATAAATTATCTAAATTTCCTAAATGTTACCTTCATTGAAAATATATTATTACAAGGAGAAATCACAATTCCAGAGTTAAGAGAAGTAAAAATGTTGAATAAAATTTTACTCATTTAATGAGAATCCGTATCCATAAAACACAAGCTTTTAGTCCTGAAACTCCTATTTTATTATCTTGGATTGATTATGCGTCATGTAAAATCCCAAGAGCATGCTTTGACAGCGAGTTTCTCGGTAATAAAAAAAAGGTTGACACAAAGAGGACATATGTTTGTCTAGACAATGTTAGAAGATGTTAACAGAACTGATAAAACTAAGCAAGCCATTCTTTAGCTTTTTAAGTTAATACAATTGCCTTTGCGTCACTTCTCTCTGTTGTTTTCCGAATAAAAACTTACTCAAACAAATGCTCTTCTTTATTAACTTTCTACCGCTGGGCGTCATTTCCATGATAAGGTTCGTTGTCATAGCACTAGGGAGAATAAAACGAAATTGTCTTCGTGATACCCTTCAACAAATAAAGTCAGTAAAAGTCAGGCGAGGAGAATTGCTTTATCATGCAAAAAGATTACATTTTATTTAATTAAGTCCCATGATATGTTCATTTTCTGCTCAACCAATCTTCAAAAACGTATTGTTCTTAATTTTTGCTTGCGATTTGAATTTCTTTTCAGGCTGCATTCGACAAGAAACAAGAAGCTTTATTTATCTCAACTCAATTTGTACGTTACGAAACTAAATGTCAATATATAAGTATTCTATTAAGTTATTGAAAACGAGATTGTGTCTGAAATTCAAATTTTACAGCCTAGATTTCAAAACTTAACTTCACTGACAAATATTTTTGAAGAAAATAAAATCAACAGAACATAATAATATAAAGTAATGTTAGTTTGATCTTTGGATTTTCTTTTTTTCTTGTTTGGAAGTATATAACTTTTTTTTTTATTTCCACACTGGCTGCTCAAAGACGATAGCATTTTGTAGAGACAGTGAAATCCTACAAAATATAACATCCACACGGCATAATAATGCGGAGATGCCAATGTCACTAGAGAATTTCGATGCTCTCTTCTCAGTAGATGGAGGTAACTAAGCTTTCTCGATGCGATACTGCGCTAAGAATTAAATTTAACCAAAATTATCCTACCAAATAGGCAGTAAGGGATCATAAAAAAAAAGCATTTTTGCCTCCTAAAAATCCACCGATTGAACACTTGGACTACGGGTTTAGAACTGGTGATTTAAAGCGTACGAGGGTCACCTAGCTACTACTCCACTCTGCCGATATCTATTTAATTTAAGGGGACTTTGTGTCCTTCTCGTTTCGCCTACCAATTCCTGCCCCCCCCCCCAGTGATCACTGCAATAACCATATGGGTATGTCCATTGAATTATAATTTTTGTACGGCTCATTGAAAAAGGGAATCATCTCCACGCTTACTGCTCCTTATTATATAAAGCTCTTTCCGTTTTTTCCTTAATAAAGCAATTACAATTATTCAGCTAATAATAGTCCTTAAATATTTATATTTTCAAAAGTAAACTGTTTCACTTTTATGCTAAGAGATATAACTAAATGTGATATAATTTAACAAACAGTTACGCTTTTAAAAATTTTAGAGCTACAGTACTTCTAATATGAACACCATCTATCATGGATATTAGTTTTCTAAAGAAAAAAGACAAGAGACGCATTATAACCTCATTTCAGGTACAATAATTGCTAGCAGTAACACATTTTAAAATTGAAATTAATTTTTAATACATTGTTTCCCTGTCGTGAACAAATCAGTGTCAAAACGATCGGTTTTACACGGTGGATCCGAGCAATTTTCTCATTTAGTTGAAAGCCCTGACGCAGAAGATGCTTCAAGGACGGTGGGTTAAGGCCATCTGAGAGGGAGTGGCTTAAATATTATAATCTGACTGCTTCAGTCTCAAACACAAAGTGGACAATGATACAGAAAGCGTTATCCGTCGAAATGTACTTTTCTAATGGTTGTATCTAGTGGTTTAAGCTTATTGCATTCTTACCATTTCAGTATGGGGTCTCAGTGTCTCAGAGGTAGAAGTTTCGTCTCGAAAGCAAGAGGTCACGGGTTCGACTCCCGCCAATACCCTGCGTGTTCTTTCCCCTTTATGTGCTGTAATTCTTTCTTGTTCTGCCTTTTATGTTAACAAATAATAACGTAGTATGTATTAAATAAACTATGCGCACGAAAACAACAACATCAACAAAAGCCGTTTCAATATTACAACTCATAGTCCTGGTTCTTGCTGACAGTAAATAGCATACAGACAGTAAATAGTAAACAGACTATAAGCAAAGTAGTCCTGGGAACCTAAATAATTCGAATAGTAACATTCGTCAAGCTGTTGCAAACATCCATTGGAAAAACTGGATAGAGTGTAGCATAACCGACTGAATCAGGACATTCAAAATGATGAACCACATCTGCCTGACTTGATCAATAAAACTGGATAAACATACATTTTTAACGAGTTTAAAAAATAATAATTTTTTACTTGTACAAATATTAGTTTTATTGAAAAATCAAATAAGCAAGTTGTCCTGAGCTCCCATGTATCAAATATCCTCACTGAGTGGATAGAGTACTGCCCGGGATATTGAAAAAGCTGAATTCAAACAGAGTCAATCTTTTTTGGCAATGTATCATGTTTATATATTAATTTAGCAGTGACCTAATTTTCCTAAGGAAATATTCATTACGTAAATGCTATATTAGGCCCAATAGTTTCAATAGATTTTGCTTAGCGTTTTCAGTATAATGTGAAAGATTAAGTCCTCAGCCAATATAATCGTGCTACATTTACAATATTACTAACTTAATAAGAGATATTTTGATTTAAAATAACTGAAACCATTTTAACAGGACTAGAATACTTTCAGAATAAAAGAATTTAGTCTTAAATTAAATGAAAAGTTAGTTCAGAAGGTTTATTTGATTTATTGCTGCATTACATTTGAAACAAACTCGCAGAAAGAAATGTATACAGTTTTATATCAGACCAAGGCTTCACTATATAGCGTTTTATACAGGCTGTATCATTATTCAAAACATCAATGGTGAAGATTTGCCCGCTAGAGAGCACTGAACAATCACCACCCAAATGTTTGTTTACATTTATTATCATATTGTTTCTGCTGTAAAAATTGATGTTTTTCCTATCTTTAAGGGTTAAAAAGCATTGATATAGTTTACTGTGGATATAGTGTGGATATTGTGTGTGATATAGTAACTTGATATAGTAAAAGTGGAAGACAGGGTGAATTGATGCCGAAGGCCTTATTAGTATTGCTTTTTAGGGGAAATAAATTCCCTTTTCAGATAAAGTTGATCACAACTCATAATTCAATCATACGACATTCATTCATCTGTTTACTTTCTTGGAATTAGCAACATATAGCAATGGCGTTCAATTTTGTCATATCTGCATTAATAAAATATACGCTTAAATTCGCAGATAATAAATAAAAAATGTAGCAATGAAATAATATCGTTCCATTTACTATTTTGTTTCATTATTGTTGCTCACACGATCTTAATTGCTACGAAAAAGCTCAGATGTTCATTTTGATAGCGTTGACGCATCAGAGCGATAAATGGCGCGTCAATTCGTCGAGAAATTTCATTTTGATGCCCCAGAATGAAATGTACTGTAATAAAGCGATGGTGTTCAACGGAAAGACGACTGACAAAAAAACATAGTTTTTTAGTAATATTTTTTTTAGTAACAACAACATGAGCATATATAATCGCTTGGTACAAAAAAGCAATACAAATTTGAAAAAAAATAAACAAAACTACAATATTGCGACGACCAACTGTATCATGGCGAACTGTGGACTGAATTTTAAAAAGTTCTAAGGCAACCCGTTGGTAGTATTGGCTGGCTTAGCCAATAGATTCGCGATTTATCGCTCTGCGGTGCCAGTGTCGTTTCATAGTTAATTAGTAATTAGAATCAATTAAAATGAAAAATAATTGGCTTACTAATTAAAATAAGCCGTTAAAATGCAGAATAAACCAACAAATAAAACAAGCTATTAAATAACGTTAATATACACTAGGTGGCCAAAAGTATCCGGACACTTTCAAAAATTCACATTTTTACATATAGCTCGAGAAATAAGTGATCAATTGTTCTTTAACTTTAGTCATATAAAATATAGGCTTCACCGAACATTTCCAAGTTGAAATTAAATTACCCTTGCATTTGGGGGACGACAAGGAGGGGGTTGAAAGAAAAACCGCTTTTTGACCATAACTCTTCGAAAATAGCTCGGAATAAGCTATCAATTTCAGTAATTAATTAGCATACTATGTATAATTACTGTACAAATTTTTATGAACGTACCGCTCTTACTTCTGAAGATATGAAACATTTTTGAAAAAACGGCAATTTTATTTGAAGGGTTTTTGCTCATAACACGCAGAGTTTTTGATCAAACCTTATCACAACTTCAGGAAAGATGACAAAATACAAGAGAAAGAACATACTAAAGCGGTAAATAAAAATATTAAAAATTCGATGAGATATGAACGTTAAAAGGAAATAATTTTTCACGGCGCATGCGCGAACGACAGAAATTTATAACTACAAAAATATTGTAGAATGATTTATACTGCATCTTATAAAAAAAAATCCAGTTGAATATCATGAAAAATGAAAAAGATATCAGCGATCTAGTGAGCTGTATTTCATTCATTCTCAGGCAATACATAAATAGTGAGGGTCTGTCCACAAAGAGCTATTTTTAAATTAAAGGTTATTGCGTCGTCTTTCAAAACCAACGTTTCAGAGGGTGTTCGGATACTTTTGGAAACGTACGTATAAGGTCTTTTTGGCCGAACAGACGAAATGTGACTTCTATGCCGAATATAAATTTTCAAACTGTATACAATTTAACATTGAAAAAAAATGATCGATTGTCACCACACTATTTGTGGACAACCCCTCACTATTTATGTATTGTTTGCGACTGAATGAAATACAGCTCACTAGATCGCTGATATCTTTTTCATTTTTCATGATATTCAACTGGAACTTTTTTTATAAGATGCAGTATAAATCAGGCTACAATATTTTTGTAGTTATAAATTTCTGTCGTTCGCGCATGCGCCGTGAAAAATTATTTCCTTTTAACGTTCATATCTCATCGAATTTTTAATATTTTTATTTACCGCTTTAGTATGTTCTTTCTCTTGTATTTTGTCATCTTTCCTGAAGTTGTGATAAGGTTTGATCAAAAACTCTGCGTGTTATGAGCAAAAACCCTTCAAATAAAATTGCCGTTTTTTCAAAAATGTTTCATATCTTCAGAAGTAAGAGTGGTACGTTCATAAAAATTTGTACAGTAATTATACATAGTATGCTAATTAATTACTGAAATTGATAGCTTATTCCGAGCTATTTTCGAAGAGTTATGATCAAAAAGCGGTTTTTCTTTCAACCCCCTTCTTGTCGTCCCCCAAATGCAAGGGTAATTTAATTTCAACTTGGAAATGTTCGGTGAAGTCTATATTTTGTATGACTAAAGTTAAAGAACAATTGATCACTTATTTCTCGAGCTATATGTAAGAATGTGAATTTTTGAAAGTGTCCGGATACTTTTGGCCACCTAGTGTATACTAAAATAGAACTGAATAGCAAATTGTAAAATTGTCGCCAACAAATTAACTTATAATTTTGTCTTTTATTATCTGATTTGTATATAATGTTGGTTACCATAAAATTCGATAGATGTCGCTGGACAATTACCACCGTTTTTTTTCTCAAGGATTTTGATCAAATGAAACAGCCTGTATAAGACGCTATTTAGTGAAGCCTTGTTCAGACATGCAAAGTACAAAATGTTTTTCTTTAGGACCGCAATTTAATTTGAAATAAATGTATTATCATCATGTTAAATTTTGTTTCAGATATGCTGTTTGGTTTTATTTTAGTTTTTTTTTTTTTTTTTTGCAACCGATAAAAGCTAGTTGAAATACACAAAAGAAAGATACCAAAAAACTCCGCTTATGTTAGTTTTATCTTACTCTTAGAGTATGAAAATTAATTTAGTTTAAATAATAAACTAGTAACCTCGCATTTCATTGACTTTTAATTTATTGACGTAATACTTTTAAAGGAAAACAAAATAAGACAAAATTGAGAGATAACAGTCAGAGTTCATGCATTTTTTTCAAACGAAAAACATACACTGGCGCAAAAAAAAAATCGAAACGCCAAGAAAAAAATTACTGCAGAGTAATAAAATTTGGGTAATGCACTTGCCTAGTTAACATGTTTAATTTATTAAATGTACAAGATCACTGGATAGTTTAAGCTCAAGAAAATGCAGTGCAAGGCAAGCCTGCAACCGTGCATGCATTGTCTTTCTTGGTGTTGGGATTTTTTTTCCGCCAGTGAACATACTATATCATTATTGTAACAATACTTTTGATTCCAGAGACATGCTAGTTAAGAGGCTTTTCATATTAGTACCTTCATTTAAGTATGTAATTATTTTTACTGGGGCTTTTGAATAATTGCTAAGTGTTTCAAGCTAAATATGCAACAAGTTAAACATACTTAGTTGGATATAATAAATATACATTGGAGGAAAGTAAAAATCTTACTTCAAAAGTAGTTATTAGCTTATCATTCTAAGCGATCAATAAAAATTAAGCACATAGAGTGAAGTATTTGACTTTTTCTAATGATTGGTTAATATCAAGTTTAATATAACTGATTTTAACTCAAAGCGAATGAAAGAGAAGTGCAGAATTTAAAAAGAAAGAAACGTGTTTTAACGAGAAAACATTATAGCATAGTCCTTTAAGTACATAAATGTACACAAAAAGCACATTTCAACATTTTAACACGAGTGTCAAAAAATTAACAATCGGTAAACTTAATTTCGTGAACAGTACTAACTATTATACAGAAACAGCTTAGATGAAAAACGTTTCTTAAAAGGTTAAAACAGGGAAATTTGGCTTTAAAGGTAAGATCAAATGGAATTTAAAAAAAAAGGACTTAGATGCTTTTATGCATAAAATGTGTTCTACTTTTAGATATTTTAAAAACCTAACAAAGACGTTTAGTTTTAAAACGCTCAAAATCTCTTCGTTTGAGGTACACATTGACATTAAAATCTTACTGAAGAAGTTTAAAAAGACATTAACTTAGGAATGTGAGCTTAATTACTTGAAAGTGAACTTGAGGAAACATGCATTTTTAAAGCACATATTTTATAGAAAGAGTTTCCGAAACATGTGAAAGAATTCATGTGGTAAGATTTTTAATCGCCCTTAATTTAGTATTAACATAAGTTAAAATATATATAAAAGAAAAATGGTCAAATTAAGCGTATTTAAAATTAATGTTTGTATTCGAAAAACGTAATGATACTTTTTTGATTCCGTAAAAAATGCAGAAGTCGGACAGTATATTGAATGTGAAACAAATTAAAATATTGATTTAATATTTCTTTTTTTCTTGCTATGTCTAATAATATATGTATTTACTACAATTATTTTTGAAAATACGATGGCTTGTAATTAATTTTAACCTTTCTTTTTCTTAAAACCAATTTAAAATACGTTAAATCGCAGATGCAAGTTTGTTAAAAAACATTATGAAATGAAAAATAGCTTCATTAACTGCTCTTTATAACGCCATTTTGAAGTTGCTACCCATTTAAACTGATTTCAGAAAGAAAAAAAAATGCATTAAGCATCTATAATTAAGTGTCAAAAAGTTGAATTTACTTAAAAACTTTATCACACTCAAAAAATAAACAGATTTTAATAACAATGCGCAAAATGCCAATTACATTTAGTTTGAATTTTTAAAAAGGAAGTTCAATCATGCTTTATGAAATGATACATTTTTGGGCAAATTTTAATTTAACTACTAACAGATACTTGTGCATTTAAATTCATAAAACATGTGTAGATGTATTAAAAATCAACGGGAACCAATATTTACACAAATATTTCTTGGGCCATCTGAGAATCCTTAAAACAGACCAAGATACAACATCTGCCTTGTTGTCTGGTAATTCAAACGAATGATGCCCATTAGGAATTCAGGAAGAGAAATACTGTTACAAATTCAAACTAGTATTAAGTTGGAAGATGAAGTAAATTATCAACTTCATTACATTTTAATCAAATTGAAACATAATCACATTAGCAACAATTAAATTACCATTCCAAATCAGTGTAAGTGCAAAAAAATTCCAAAGCTACGAAAATGGTAGAAATGTTAATTTTTTAAAACTTTTCAGCAAAAAATGTTGAACATATCAAGTGTTAAAATATTTTGTATAATTGAATGACAGTTGGCCACGGAATTGCAAATTAAACAAAATTATCGATCGATTTTCGATCACTTTCCAACTCAGCACGGCATATGGATAAAATACTTATATTGAAAGAGTTTTATTTTTGATTTTCACACAATCCCTAAAGCAAACCTCGGTAATAAAATCTGATTTCAGTTATAAGCAATACTGTGATTGGGTAGCGAGGGTTGTTCTGATTTCAAAATAATTGCTATTTCATTGTAGAACTGCTGCAAATTTAATGTAAATCGGCAATTAATCACATTTTTAAAGCATAACAAATATCTAACGGTTAAATTAAATCTGACTGAGGAATAGAACCAGAATGTATCAACGAAAATTCAACGGCAAAGACATCTACCTTATATAAATATCGATATTTACAGCACTGGTTTAAGCCTTTATTGTTATTTGTTTAATTTGTGTTTAATTAGAGAGTCTTATGAAGAAACTGGAAACAAAACCATTCAGCTTTAGATTTTAAATCGTTCCTTTAAAAGTAATTAGAAATATTTCAAACTAGTTTTCAGCATGAATTTAGAATCGTCCTAAAGTATGGCATAGAAATAAAATAATATCTAAAGCAACGAATATCACTTATACTACATTTTAAAGCAATTAAAGAGCCGTAAAGTCTAAGTTTAGATTCCACTTTTTTTTGTGCAAATGCGTAATCCCAATAATATAACATGTTTTTTACTTTCTTCTATATCTAATATATAGAAGAAAGTATTGGTTTCGTGAAAATTTTCGAATGTCGAATTTTGACGGATTTGCACGTTTTGAGGTGCGCTGAGTCCATTTCGACTATTTTTGGAAAATGTCTGTCTGTCTGTGTATGTGTGAGTCTGTATGTGTGTGACCAGTTTTTGTGGCCGCGTTAGAGCAAAAACTACTGAATGAAATCGAACAAAAATTTTTGCACATATGTACCACCATGTGAACTGGTGCACCTGACTTTTTTTAGCGAATTCCTCCAAGGGGGGTGGAGCAATCTCACGTGTTCTGCGCGGGGGTGATTGCTATATCTCAGGAAGTAACCGGCGGAATCAAACGAAAATTGGTCCATAGGTAGACCCTACTGAGTACAGTTGCTGATTCAATTTGTTGGTCAATATCTCCAAGGGGGGTGGAGCAATCGCACGTGTTCTGCGCGGGGGCGACTGCTGTATCTCAGGAAGTAACCGGCGGAATCAAACGAAAATTGGTCCATAGGTAGACCCTATTGAGTACAGGTGCTGATTCAATTTGTGTGTCAATATCTCAAAGGGGTTGGAGCAATCAAAAGTGCTTATTTTGTCATTGCACCTACTGTATCTCGGGAAATATTGCTGCGATTTGAATGAAATTTGGAATAACACTAACCCAATATGGAAGCAAGCATCGATTAAATTTTGGCGCCAATCGCCCCAGGGGGAGGGTGGGGTGATTTTTGCGCTTAGTCAACAATGCGAAAAATTAATTCATTAAAAAATCGCTTTCACGCTATTTAATTATCAAAACAGCTGAAAACTTTCAATGATTTGAAATTTTTAACTGTTGCCAATTTCTTTTTACTAACAAATAAAATGTTTGCAATTAATCTAAACAAGGCTTTTGCAATGATTTCCAATTTCGCTCATTGATTCTGCATTTGCAGGGTTATTACGATAATTGGGAAATTGTAGCTGTCTCCAATTACTCGGGCGAGTACGTATTTTATTTTGTAACCGGAATTCATAAGATAGATATAGAAGAAAGTTTCGTGACGGCCACGACAGCTAGTTTTATTAGTGCAGTAGGAAGGAAAAGTATCAAGTGGGGATAAATGACAAAAGTGTCCGTTTTCTGGACTACATAACAGGCCCGTCATTTAGGGGTGGCAGGGGGGTCAATTGCCCCCCCCCTCCGACTATGAGAAATCAATGTATTGACATATAAGTAGGAGTGTTTTTTTTTTATGTTTTCTGATGAAATTGCATTGTGTTTGGACCCTTTACCCCCCCCCCTGGAAAAACTTGAAATGACGTTTCTGCTACATAACCATATAATCTCTAATGCTGTTTTTTTATTGTTTAAAAAAATCGTTCAGTTCTTTTCGTGCAAATACCTTTCTTTCTTTTTTAAATTTTTATTTTAGCAGTCAGCCATTAGCGATCGTTCCTCGATAATAATAATAGTTATTTCGCGTTTTTAACATTCTAGTTTTTTAATATACACTATTATATATACTAGCTTTCATCATTGGTGACGATACCTTATACTGATAACCATTGATACCTTATATGCACTTTTTAATTAATTTTGAATTAAGTAATAGATAATGGTTTGACTAAGGAAAAAATCGTTTTCAAAATTCGATTTTCTCAATGTCCTAAACAAGTAAAATATAATTTCGTAAGATGGAAACCAAAACCCATTGTTAAAACTTGATTTTTGTTTGTCGAAAAACACTCCCATTTCATTTACCGTTAAAATAAAACTAAAAATTTTAACTATTTCTTCGTAATACAATATGAAAAGTCAGACGTAAACTGTTCTTTGAAGTACTTTTATCCCAATACCCACACCCAGCATTGTCAAAAGAAAAAAGTTTTCCATGGTACATAGGCTATAATAAGCTTATCTTCTTCCTCAAAACTTCTGCTTCTGGTCTTATTTCTTTGCTCTGCGCTGCTTCCACTCATCCAGGAGTGAATTTGACAGCGGCTGCTGTCATTAAAAAAGAACCCAGTCCAAGCCGCAGACAATTGTTTAGCTTAAATAAGATTTGCAGTCAGGGTTGAACATTCAGAAGAAAAGAGGCAAAGCGAAAGAGAGAGTTGTGCCTGATGTATTTTTTTTAACATTGTTAGTCTTGTATGTGGGGTTGTTTTTTCCTTCTACGTCTGTTTCCTGTCTTCGAAGTAATGCGATTGCTTCAATTTCTACCCTTGTGTTTACTGGATAACATCTTCATTCCTTTGAGTCCATGTTTTGTTTTTCTTTATTTTTAGTTTTTGTCTTTAGGACTTTGGTAATCTAAGTCTGTTTTGTTTATGTTATAAAATTATAAATTAATGTCATGCATGCATTCTAAAATAAGCTTTGATTTTAGTTTTGAGTGCATGTTATGTTTCATCGAGGAAAAGGTTGAGTATACGTATGTTTTTCCTTACAAACATTCAGCAACTATAGCTTTATTATACCCTTTCAACTGTTACTGGTTCATTTTCGTATGTGTTAAATTAAAGTCATAATAACAATGAATAAAAATACGTTGCCTAATTTATGGGAAAAAGCTGATGTGCTTATTAAAACAGAGATGGGTTTCATTTGACTCTTTAGAATCTCTGGTTTAAATTCATATTGGCATTTCTAGTGTGATAATATCTATACGCGCAATTACCAACCATTTCAAAGGAAAAAAAATCTAACCTGTTACAACTTAGAATATCTCAATCCAAAGTATTTCTGCCAGAGCCAGCAAAAAAGTATTCCTTCTTCAAGAAACATATTTTCTATCAAATGCCTTATATATTTGTAATTTTCCAACTGAAATAATTTACTTTGGACATCTCTTTCGTGATATTAATGGGCAATCTTCTAAATTGCTCAATACTGCATATTTAACCAAAATATTCAGCACCTAAACATGTGCACCATCCCAATCCCTATATATAATTCCCCTATAAAAACTATCCCTATGTAAACCTAACGACCCCTAGCAATCCCTATATAAACCTCTTTCGTAATTACATAATTTAGTTCATGAAAATAAAATATATGTCTATGTTAATGACTATTTGAAACATCCTAATTTTTGAACTGATTATTGTAAAGTACAAGTGCAGAAAAATATTCGTTGGTAAAAAAATAATTCCCCTATAATTTTCACTCGCAAGTAATGGGACTTACCTCTAAAACAGATGTTAAATTATATTTATATACTTTTTTCTCATTATTATTATTATTATTATTATTATTATTATTATTATTATTATTATTATTATTATTATTATTATTATTATATCAACAATATTATTACTGTGTAGCTTTTTTACTACATAGACGCAGAATAATAACGGCTAATTTTTGAAAAACATCCTTTTCAAGAAGTTATTACACAGATGAATTTAGGTTTACTGTTGGTACTAAATTTAAATTAAAAAACAAACTGATTGATCAGCAACGTATTTCTAATGCTTTTTGTGAGCATCCAATTTAATCCTTGATTCAATTTTTGGTTTGGAATGTTGCAAGCATTTCTTATTCAATCATAAAAACTAGCTGTCGTGGCCGTCACGAAACTTTCTTCTATATATATCTTATGAATTCCAGTTACAAAGTAAAATCCGTACTCGCCTGAATAATTGGAAACAGTTCCAATTTCCCAATTATCGTAATAACCCGGCAAATGCAGAATCAATGAGCGAAATTGGAAATCATTACAAAAGCCTTGTTTAGATTAATTGCAAACATTTTATTTGTTAGTAAAAAGAAATTGGCAACAGATAAAAATTTCAAATCATTGAAAGTTTTCAGTTGTTTTGATAATTAAATAGCGTGAAAGCGATTTTTTAATGAATTAATTTTTCGCATTGTTGACTAAGCGCAAAAATCCCCCCACCCTCCCCCTGGGGCGATTGGCGCCAAAATTTAATCGATGCTTGCTTCCATACTGGATTAGTGTTATTCCAAATTTCATTCAAATCGCAGCAATATTTCTCGAGATACAGTAGGTACAATGACAAAATAAGCACTTTTGATTGCTCCACCCCCCTTTGAGATATTGACACACAAATTAAATCAACACCTGTACTCAATAGGGTCTACCTATGGACTAATTTTCGTTTGATTCCGCCTGTTACTTAATGAGATATAGCAATCACCCCCGCGCAGAACACGTGCGATTGCTCCACCCCCCTTCAAGATATTGACACGCAAATTGAATCAGCACTTGTACTCCGTAAGGTCTACCTATGGACTAATTTTCGTTTGATTCCGCCGGTTACTTTCTGAGATATTGCAATCACTCCCACGCAGAACACGTGCGATTGCTCCACCTCCCTTGGAGGAATTCGCTGAACAAAGTCAGGTGCACCAGTTCACATGGTGGTACATATGTGCAAAAATTTTTGTTCGATTTCATGCTTTAGTTTTTGCTCTAGCGCGGCCACAAAAACTGGTCACACACATACAGACTCACACACAGACAGACACACAGACAGACATTTTCCAAAAATGGTCGAAATGGACTCAGCGCACCTCAAAACGTGGAAATCCGTCAAAATTCGACATTCGAAAATTTTCACGAAACCAATACTTTCTTCTATATATTAGATATAGAAGAAAGTAAAAATATACAATAATATGAAGTATATAAGAGAAATAAAAACAATGCAATGTTCCTCTCCGCCACTAAATATTTTAGAGCGGTTTGGCTCCGTTGAATATAAAAATAATTTCCTTGGCATGAAAAGATTTAAAATAAAATACAATTAATAATATGACTAACACTTAGAAAATAGTACACTCTTGTTTGTTAAGATCAAATAAAGATTCTTAAAAATATTAAGAGAAACACGCTAACAACTTATTTCCTAATGTGTTTTAGTGCATCAGTCAACTTTCAGTACAACTCATGATGGAACAATTAAGATGGAATAAAAATTCTTTGAAAAAAAATAATAACAAAAGGTAATTACTACTTGACTTAGTGCAAAAGTACATATAGCATATAAAACTACTTTTTACTTCTAGCATATTTTGTTTCATTTTTAATATAACTCATAAAAGATGAAATAAAAAGTCCTAAAAATTTGAAGGAAAAGGTAATTTGTATTTAACTTAAAATCAACACTACATGCAACATAAGAAAAATTACTTTTTTATTCCAAAAATATTTTATTTCACTTTCAGTAAAACTCATAAAAATTTTCCTCACGCTGTAAACACCTTTTTGTATTTGTTTTGACAGAACTGTATCAGGAAAGAAACATTAAAAGTTACCCGTATACGCAATGCTATATTTTGGAAATAGTTACGTACAAAAGAATCTAAACAAAGGATACGAAAACAAGATTCCTGTTTGTAGTTTCCTCTATATCCCCATAAGTCCAAACTTGATGTCACAGACTAATCAAAAATGTACTGAAGCTTACGGCCCAGAATCCCTAAGGTACATCATACATTTTACAAAATGCTGTTCTTTTCTTTCTTACTTGAAGTAGTAGACAAAGAGTAGCTTTAGATATCCATTGGGAAAAACAGAAGAAAATGCAATGATGATACGGAAGAAAAAGAGGTAGGGAACTTTCAATATTTCGCTATCTATTGATGGTATTTTAAAATAACACATTGCTTTGAACTACTGTAAGTTTCGAGGTTTCCCAACCAATAGAAAGTGCACCTGATATACAATTCTTTGTCTTACCTGCAAATGTCCCTCGAACATGATGGCACTCTAAAGAAAATGTGAAGCGATTTTGAAAAATAATAGGCAGCTAATGGCCATAGTTTTTTCCAGTAACTTTTTGCCAAAAAACTGGGAAAATAGCCGTTGAGAGTTAGCAACCCTTCTGAAATTAAATTAAAATATTTTTGAGTAATTCAGAGCCTATCTCCTCCCTCCCCCCCAAAAAATGTCCGTATTTCTGGAATGGATCAGGGTTTTACAGAGGCAACTTATATATGTTTATAGGAACAGCTTAACGTCTTAATGATTTATTAGGAAGCTTCTGAAGCAAATATGTCCGCAGTTAAGGCATAACTGCAAGTAATTACCATTCAACGTATATGCCAGCATTTCTTTCAAAGATTCAGGATGAACAGAGGGTATTTGACCCTTATTTGGGGCTCAGTCTGGTATGCATGAACCGTAACTAAACACAAGGCGAAACACTTAAGAAAGATATTTGTACATTCGTAGCTAAAACTGTTTTCCACAATAACAAAAAATCTGCATCATGAAATTTGTAACTGTTCAGAAAACTCTTTCTCAAAAATACTTGATTTTCGCATGGAAGTGGTGTAAACCCGTAAAATCAAAGAACGAGCCTCGGGAATTATCTGGTGTCGTTTGGAATTTTCTTATCGTGAGGCAGAAACATATTTTTAAACATGTACTTGAGGATAATTGCTCGAAGTTGAAGAAGTTCACATGATACCTACCTATATAGTGTCGAACATACTTTTGTTTCGTGAAGTGTAACCACTGAGCGTGGCAGGGGTTCAAATGGTCAATATAAAGCACATGAAGAAATATTCAGCAATGCCGACACTATAGATTTTCAGGATTGTGAAAGCGTTGCCGGTGCCTGATCTTCAAGTCAATTACGAGAGGTAGAGGCCCGGTGACATGACACATTGTCTCCATAAAAATGCCATTATTATCTGTGTTAATGACTGACTGAAAGTGGTTCTTAAGTTTATAGTGTAAATATTTCTAGTCAGCTATCATTGTATTGGGACCAAAAGACCGAGTTAATGCTGTTTTAAAGTTGCCCCTAAAACTTCGGTTGGTATTTTGCTGTCATAGCCCAAGAAAGACACATTTTGGTGCACTGGTCCATTGTACAGATTCTTCGAGCATCCTACGCTAACCACTTTAGTTAAACCACTCACAATCGCCTATTGTTTAACACTAAATAGTGGATGCACTCGTTATTAGTTTTAGCCACTAAGTGCAGACCGGCAGTCATTGTTTTGTGCATGGTTAAAGGTAATACCCGAAATTAACTGTATTTGACAATGCTTTGATACTGAGACGCTCAAAATGCTGAATTTTCAAAATGGAATTTTCCGCGCTGCTAGCACATGCATCCATTTCAAAACCTTAATTCCCGTTGTTCCTTTCATAACAATGCTAAAACCTTTTTAGATAAATCATTAATAAATAAATGAAAGACAAACTATATAGTGCAGCTTCCAAAAAACATGTTGTGCATGATATATGGCTTAAAACTAAAAGGGTAGTTGTTCTACTAAAACACTGCAAAAATACGCTCTTTCATTTTTTTTAACTACACAATTATAAGCATATGTTTAAATATTCCTCCCTTAAACTTTTACTGAGCGGGAATTTCAACTTAAATTGAAACAATAAATTACGCACTTTATTTTAAATTATAATGTCCATTAACAGAGCAAAAAAGAGGAAAAAAAATGTTTTTCATTTCTTGGAGTTTATTTAATTACAATAGGAAGCCGCATTCAACATTCCAACGAGCCACCTTTTATTCAACGCCCGAGACAAAGAATGGCAAAAAACGTTCTCAAAAGTTTAATATGAAATTGTTTTGGGAACAAAGGATCATCTCTTGTGTTTCTTCTGTAATGAATAGAAGTGACAAACTCGAGGAGGCTAGAAGAAATAATTCAATAACATAATGACTCTTATCAACGTCGTGTTATTTATGCTGCTCGTGATTAATAGTAGCAAAAGCTATTTTTATTGAATTTCTTTCGTAAGGAGTGATGAGATTTTCTAGTTCTGAAGAATTTAGACACATATAGTTTTCATTTTGTAATAAAATTAAATTTCCGCTTCTTCAGTTTTCTTTTTTAATATGTCAATGCCTTTGTTATCTTCAAGATGTGTTTGCATACCACATTGTTTCTGTAAAATTCTATTTTTAATAGTGCTAATAGAAAATTTTCGAAGTATAATGATACAAATGGATATAGAAAATCAATATTTTACAAGACTCTTACGCTGTTATAGAATTGTAAAAAATTTAGGATTTTTCTTAAGATATATATATTTTTTTGCAATGTATAGTGTCTCAAACTGCTTCCGCAAAATACAAACAAAAATGGTACTAATTAGAACATGAACCTTATTTGATATTTAAGGAAATGGGGACCCAAAAAGGCTTTAAAAGAATGGCTCTGAGGTACCACCTTTCTTCCCTGTCGTCATATTCTACCAAGCACATTAAATGATTTGTGATTCATTAGCACGCATTTAATATCTTTTATTCACAACTTAATTACTTAAGAACTTAAAAGTTTATTTTCTTTTATTTTTATAACATTAGTTTGTTGGTTAGGGGGTTTGAACCTCAAAAAAGTTTTTTGAAAATTCATTTTTCTCATTGACCGTTGGGTTATTTTCCACATGAATTTGATAACATAGGGGATGGGGATATTTCATGCATATTTTCATATTTTATGTGATTCGAAAGCTTGGAATTTTTGGCATACGATGTTATTGGTTCGAAGTTTCCACTAGCATTAGGAAAGTTAACACTTTCCGGTCTAAGCCCAAGCTCAGCTCTGGGTGCCGTTTTTGTTGAAGATGACTAAGCCCGAGCTGAGCTCGGGGTCAAGTTTGAGCTACTGTTGCTCTGAAAATACGGATGTTTTTCGTTTCAATCCTTTTTAGATATTATCTATGGACCTTTTACTTTCTTAAAAATATATAGATGGCACCACCAATCAGAATTAACTGCAGGAGACGCTAGGCTTATGCGAGTTAGTGCAAGCGGGCGACAATGCAAATGCGTGTTTTGAAATGTACCACACCAAAGCAATTTTGCAAAATAATGTGTATTTGAAAATTTAATCTTTTTTTAAATACTTGTTTAAGATTTGGGTAGCTTTTAATTAAATTTGTGCAGATTTTCATGGTCAAAAATGATATTTTCATGGTCAAAAATTATATTTTCATGGTCAAAAATTATAGTTTCATGGTCAAAAATGATATTTTCCTATGCGGAACTTTTTTTTCAAGTTCCAAACATGCATTTTTCGACAATTTCTTACTAAATATTAATTGTAGTTTCACTTAAATAGGTCTTTCATCATGAAAGAAAACATTTCAAAGTATTTAATAAAATTAAAATTACCAACATTAACTTTTTCCAAGTATTTTTTGAAAAATCACGAAAAGCGACAAAAACCCCCAGTCTGGAGGGAGATGCTCGGTCGAAAAGGCTCAGATCTGAAAGTGTTAAAAGTACGAGTTGTAATAGTTGGGGAGTGCGAAACGGGACATAGTATATTCTAAGGATTTGATTTTTCTCCTGTGATCATTTCTTGAGTATACCCTGATTACGAAAAAAAATGTTTAAACACACAGTTTCAAGCATTATCATGACCACTAAAATATAGAGAAAGAGCGTAACCAAAATGATCTTACGACAATCCTTAAATGTGGAAGGAGAGCAACCGTCCCACAAACTGCTACAGACTTCAATGTAGGAAAATTCACATGTGTCAGTGCAAAAACTGTTCAACTGATCATCAGAGATTTGAGCCTACGCAGCGAATTACTGACATTTGTACCATTGCCAACTGATCAACACTAAATTATACGCCTCACCGAGGTCCCCAACAATGTAAGTGAACCTTTGCCGCCAGGAAACATGTTGAATGGTTTTACGAGTCTCGATTCCGACTGTACTAGTTCGCTGTATTTACACGAATATAGAGACAATCTTGTGAATGTGAGGACCCTACGTGATAATGAGGGGCTGTTACAGTTGATATAGGTTTTGTCATAATATGGAATGTAGTCTGTTGGAGTGATATCGGATTCTCTGATATGTATGGGTACTAGTAATAGCTAAGAAATACATTGATATCTCCAATATCAATTAATATACATTGTGAATTCCTACGGTCATAATCAATGTTAGCAGAACATAGCGTCTTCTCACACGTTAGAAATTTATATCTACAGGAACAATGTTCTGTTTTTAAAAATTTCCGTTCGCCTTGTTAATCTTCTAAAATAAGCGTTATTGAACATGTCTGCAGTACATTACAACGTGCTATACAAGAGAGATTATACCTGTTTGCTTTAGTCTGGATAACCTAAATCAGTGTTTCCCAAAATTTTTATAAGTGTTTCCATGTATTTTGCTTACATCTGGCTGTTTTAGAAAACCTGAGAGGAAACTTAGCCATCTAATTTGTTTTTCTGGAATGCTGCAGTTTAATTATTACAATGCATGACAAGTTTTAAACCGACCTTTAGGAAGGGGTTCAAGAGAAACTGGAAAAGTGGTCAAGGAGTATACGGAACAAAAAAGTTTGGGAACCCCTGACCTGTGTATCATTATTCCAGATATGAGTAGAGGCCGTGTCATGTCTTGTCACTGCTTTTTTGCAGAATGGCAGGGTACATCCCAAAAAATAACAGGGGTTTTGCCCCCCTTTTTTTTCACTTTAGTGTACATATAAAAGCCAGCACAAAGTACAAAAATAAACATGTCCGTATAGGTATATATTTTTTTCGAATAAGTATTTATTTTTATTTCTTTAATTTAAACGAAATTGTCTTTGTCCACTTTGTATGCCTAAAAACTTAACTTTAAAAAACACTTTTCTCCACATATCTAATTTTAACAGTTATTTTCGATAGAATTTGTATTTAAAAAACACTTCTTAGATGAAATTCAATTAATTTTTCTTATTGTTGTGGTAGCGGATAAAGAACCGTAAAAACCGTAAATGAAAAGCTATTTAGCTCAGTAGAGAGAAGAAAATAAAATATGTATTTGACAGATCAAGTGCACTATGGTCTTTTTATTTACTAAAAGTGAAAATTTGAAAAACAATGGTTTTGATTAATATTGATAGTTTTAGGTTAAAAATAAAAACTTTGAAAACATTGAATCAAAGATATTTCTAATCTTGGCTGTATATTTCGTTTTGAATTCATGTAACTTGGAATACCCACGGAAAGAGAGAAGGCAAGATATAATGATTTCCACTCAGGAATTAAATATTACATAATGACAAAACTCATAATTTTACATTTGGTGAAATGACTGTGTTGAATTGTCAAAATTGATAAAGGAGGTATTATTCTCATTATTTTGATGGAGCAGAAAAATAGACAACAATAAAAATACTTATCGAACGCTAGCATAACTTTCGACGATTATTGTCTGGCCCAAGTTTCGCTGAAAAAAAATTACAATAACAATCACTGAACGTTTAAGTTATGAATGACAGATGGCTCTGAAGTTAGAATAGCACTGGCTGCACTTAAGTTCGTTGCAGTCTATTTTTGTGAAAAAGGAACAAAGGGAGAAAATCTCTTTCTGGAAAAACTCGTTAATCCCAAACGCAAGCTCTTCTCTCATCTTGAATGCTTTCTTAATGTATTTTATTCTTCTTTCATACAGTTTACCCTTTCTTTTCATCCAGTCCCAATGGCTTTCGTTTTCTTTGCACAAAAGACGGCCCCCTTTAAAATTAAAAAGTACGCTTTTATAACTGGAAAAGACTGCCCCTAAAGTGAACGTTATAATTTTCCAGTCCTTCTTGATGTTCTTAAACGATACTTCTATTTTTAATGCCATGATTCCTTTACGTTGGCGCTCTAAAGATTTCTTTTAATCCTTTTAAAGAAGGGAGGCTTTAGTTGTGGAACTATATTTTTAAGATCTATAATAAATGGATAATTACATTTACACAGAATGAGGTATTAGCTCAGGTTCTTTGTTGTGTTCAATGTGTAATCTAAGTAGTTGGTAATAAAATAAATTTTATGTAGCGATTTTTTTAGGGCAAGATTAAATTACTTTCCGAAAAAAAATTTAAAAAATAAAACTTTTCACTTTATTTTAATAGATAAGCTAGAATTAAGGTGTTTACGTTGGCTTTCTTAAAAAATGTATGACGCATGGGCACATTTTAATGCTTCATTTTGTGACTTCATTTTAATGTTTCCCAAAAGATCTTTGTAAAAGCTCGTTGCTTTATCTTACATAATATCCATTTATGTATTTTTTAACTTAATTAATTGCTTTTTAATATTGCAGTTCCGATCAAATCAATTTTTTTTTGTAATTCATTCCCCTTTAGGATTTTATATTTCTACTAATTTTCGACCCATATTAACATTTAAATGCGAGTAACGAAAAAAAATCCCCAATTTTCGGGTTTTAAGAATGATTTTGGAAAGCAAAAAACCCGACAAGATGAATATTGTAGTAGAGTTAAAAGCTGGTTGGAATATTTTTTATAATATGGTTACTTAACACTAGGTCGGAGCTTTCGCTATTGATAGAGATTCGCGTTAGTTGCAGACCTTCTTTTGTAAGACAACGGCATTTCTGTTTATTAAAGAGCAGTTTAAATAACATGCGTATAACTACATTAAATGACACTTGATCCTGGATCTAATATCCCCAAGTATAATTTTCAAACATATTTCCAAATCTGCAAAAGAAACCACTCTTTGATACTGCTCAAAGTGTCGAAATTGTCCTACCATACTATACAAGAAATAAATGTACTGTTGAAAGCTAGTGACACCTTGAATCTTAATAATAATAGTACTAATGTCGCCTCTCACAACTGCAACCACACGTAATCTCAAAACCACGCACATACTGGCTATCTGACACTTAAAAATGTAAGCTAACCATGGCTACTTGGTAATGTTATTATCATTATAGAGTATTATTGCACTTTTGAGATCTGACTGGAAGAACGTGTATCCTGGAGGATCGAGTATTTCCCTCTCCTCAATTATTCAATTGCAAGTCAAAAACATTTTTTTTTTGTTATGAAAGCTAAGTTCTTGTTATTAACATTTTAACTATGTATTAAAACCTACTAATATTTGATGCCGTATTTATATATTTAATATTAAGCTTTATCATTTTGAATGCACAATTAGTCAAGTGCACTTAGGGGCAACGATGATGAATCAGAGTGAATTATTTCATTTTGTTTACTTAATCAAGGATTTGTTACATACCCCCGTATTTATTCATTTATTAATTCATTTATTGTCTTTATTCTTTGATTCGCTTATTTTCTTATTCATTCTTTTATATATATATATATATATATATATATATATATATATATAAGGGTGTCCCAAAAAAACCGAAAGTCGGAATTTTGTAACGCATACCCTCTTATTTTTTTCCCTTTTACATCAAAACAATTGTAAAAAAAGTTTCATGCAATTTGAACAACGGTAACCCGTGCCAACTTGCGTCCGAAAGTGCGAACTAGCCATTTTTCACTAGGCCAAATCGAGAAAAACTTTTTACGGAAATTCAAAATTTTCATATTGATAAAACGCATCCCCTAGACCCCAACATGTCCCAAAAAATTATTTATCCAAATTGAAAAATATTAAGGTACCCCAAACGAGGCTTAAAAGTCATAATTTTCTTCAAAAAATAGCTTTTTTTCTATGTATTTTGTAAACAACGAAAGATAAATTTCAAGAAATTATCAAGATAAAAATTAGGAAGCATAAAGTATATAATTAGAGCTAAATATTAGTTTTTGTTTCTCTCATTTCATATTTATTTCTCCCGGAAATTACTCAAAATTAATGTTTTTTTTTCAAGTTTTAAGTAAAATTTTTCCATTTTAAATACTACATTTTTCTTTAATTATTCATCTGAAAGTACGCTCTTTAGTGATTTCGATGATCAAATAGTAAATATTTCTACAGAAAAATATTCTATTCCTCCCCCCCCCTTTTTTAAAGCACAAATTTCCCCTGAGAATATAAAATAAGTTTTCAATGTATATTTCATTATAAAACACATTGTTCTTTCTTTATGCACTGTAATTTTCAAAACGAATTTCTAGAATGTTTATTTTTAAATAGACAAGTTATGGTAACTATTTCCCCTTGCTCAGCATTCTCCTATATCTTCATACCTTTGTAAAAGCACTTTGACATTTATATTAAATATTTGTATTTATGTTTCGGAAATATTGAAATCATTTTCTTTAATTCAGAGTAAAATTCGAATCGCATTTAAATAAATATTTCTAATGAACTTGCATTTTTTTTTGTAACGGAAAAAACTATTGTATCTGCAGTTCTGTTTTGAATATTTTAAAGTGCATTCAGTAGGAAAAAAAACCCCTTGCAAATGTAGCTTATAAACTCAAAGTAAATAAACTAGAAAGTGTACATGCATGTATTTAGTAAACATATTTTTAATGCGTGAAATTGAGTATTTTCATTAAAGTTAGATGAACACATAAATCTCTGCTTACATTTCTTATTTCTTATTCTGTCGTACTATAAATGAGAAACACTTTTTCTCTCTTTAAGTTCAAACTTTTACTCCATCAGATTACCGTACAAAAAAAAAGAAAGTTAATATTTGACTTTTTTCCAGCTAAAATAAAAATTGGAAGAACCATTAAAAAAAGAAAAAAATGTATTAATCTCCTTTCCTTAATTCTTTCCGACCTCGAATGTTTTTTTAATGCATTCTCCTTATCCTTCGCAAGGGGAAGGTACGTTTTTTTCTCCTAAAAGCTCTTTAAACTAACGGAATTGCTTTTGAGATTTGAAGTTTCTGCAGCCAAACTGCAAATTGAAACCATTCAAGAAGCAAATAATTCTTATTATAAGGCTTTTCCAAGTTTAATGTTACAGATATTTTCATTTACCTTGCACTCAAACAAAGATCTTGCCCATTTTGCATGAATGCCGTTTTTCAGAAAGGAAACTTTTAATATGTTTAGTAATATTTTATTTAGACACAGAGCACTAGGCAACTGCTATTTTCTTGGTTGAAAAAGTTTATGACAAGGTATTCAAGCCTTTATTGCTGTCAAACTTAGGGCAAATTTCCCAAGTTAAACAAATATACTTTTTTGTTTTGTATTTTGCTATCTTAATAAGAAACGGGACATTTATTTTCTATAAAGTTTCAGAAAGTTAATTTCTGCAAGATTTCTCATTATTTATATTTTTAATGCTGATCATAACTTATACTGTCAAGCGCCTTCGTTTAAAATATAGTATAAAGATATTGTTAACATCAATTTCAGTAATTAGGAGTGTGTAGCCGCCTAAGGACTTGTTCACATGATGCGAGTACGCTGCATCAGTCATCAATACTAAAAATTAAAGTATTCAATCACTTAGGTAACAACACTGTAAAAAAATAATGTTGTTTTTAAAACATAATACAGCTAATTTTATAGTAAATTTACAGTAATAAACAGGAAAAGATGCTAATTTTACTGTAGTAAACTGTGAAATTGCTAGTTTACAGTAATAAACTGTTAGTTTGCTAGTTTTAGTTTATTGATGTGCATTTCACAGTTTTAAACTGAAACCTCTGCTTTCAGTATTATACTGCAAAAACAACAACTTATTTTTTGCAATATAGGCATTTCATTACACGTTATAATTCTGCTTAATCGAGAAGTTCAGTGCAATCGCACCAAATGACCAAGATCTAGTAGTAAGGGAGTGCGGGGCAAATTGAAATGGAAAGGACAAGTGGAAATGTTAAATATTTTTACAGTTTGCAGGACTACCTCTCTAACAATGGTTTTCATAGTCTTCTTAACATTACACTGCATGATTTTTTGTTCTTTGAAAGAAATATATATGTTTTTAGTGTAATAAGAAAACATTGGAAAACATTAAAAAAAAATAATCTTGAGTATTGATGGTTATAGTTGCTTTAAAGATACCTTATACTTGCTTTTTATGCTTGAGTTGCCTTATGAATGGTCATAAGGAAAAATAGTCCATGTAGCCAATTGGCAACGCTATGCTGTGGCGGTTAAATATATAGTTTTTGCCAGTTAAACGATAAAGTGTTCTAAAGTTCAAGGGTTTTTTTTGTACAATTCATTCTCAAACTTGCTACCTATATTATAATATTTTGTGGTTATATTTGTATGGTTATATATACTTTTGTGGTTAAGTATAATGTAATTTTTTTTTAATTCCACAACTGGCCAACTTTTTGGAATTGTCATTTTGAATATTGATTGTGATCTATTAATGTCCAATGCAGTACTTATTTAGTAATATAAGGCATATTTTTATTTTTAACTGTTTAATTTCATACATCAAGTGTACTTGGGTCAAAGCGGAAATGACAAAGGGAAATAGTTCGTCTCGTTGCATATTCGATAATTCATTAGATCACTTTCGCTGTTCGTTATTAATTTTCTAGTTTACATTCTTTAACTTATAAATTCGCGAATGTGCTCATTCATTCACACTTTTACTCAGTCATTTATTTATTAGGGCAGAGCTTTACAAATCCTCTGTATCTTTCTCCTATTTATGCAGTGTACTACAGTATGCAATAGTGGAAAGGTAAAGGACAGTAACTACAAATTTTTTAATTTTACATTTTCTTGCATTTTTTGTCATCGATTGCACTTGAGTTTTACTGTAAAAGCTTGCTCATTCGGTTTCGATAACAATAAAGCACGAAAACAACGAAAGATTGAAACATTTATCTATTGTTAGTATGAAATCCAAAACAAATTTCTGCGAATACCGTAAAGTCGGGTTACTTGGACCCACAAGGGGGTTACTTGAGCCCACAGTAAATTGATAAAATCTGGGTTTGGTACTAGCGTTAGAGACTGTAGAGTGCTTCTACCTAGCGGAGAAACGAGGAACTATGTGCAAGTCTTCAAGTAGTAAGTACCAAACCTAGATTTTATCATTTTACTGTAATGGGCTCAAGTAACCCCCTAGGGTCCAAGTAACCCGACTTTACGGTATCTCAAAAGTTCACTTCTGAAAATACTTTCTTTTACCATTGCACGGCAGTATACATAAATGATATTTTTATGATAGGTGACTAGTGCGAATGTCAGTAAGCAACGTCACCTGACCGATGCTTCGACACATACGCAGTTCCACTTTTTCATACAGTTTTGGGGTCTTTTTGGTTTAGTAATGACAGATAAAGCACTGGATTCGTATATGGCAGCTTCCTGGGGGAGATAAAGCCGTTACCGTATATCCATTCCGATTGGACTCAACAGTCAAACAAGGCATAGCTCACTCACATTTGCAAGTTATTTGTTAGCTTCAGCAACACTGAAAAAAATGAACTGTTGTTATGATACTGGCAGCCAAGGTTCCAATTTAAAACTGTCAAATGTACAGTAACAGACTGTAAAACTAACTTTTTACAGTTTCTTACTGTAAAGTTAGAAGTTTTACAAGGTATTGCCGTAAAATTTAGATGTATTATACTGTAAAAATTATAGTATAATACTAGCAGCAAAGGTTCCAGTTTAAAACTGTAAAATGAACGGTACTAAACCGTCAATCCAGCAATTTTGTAGTTCATTACTGTAAAATTAGCAATTTTACTTGTTAGTACTTTAAAATAATCAATTTTTACAGTTTATTATTATAAAATTAGCTGTATTATATTTTAAAAGCAGCATTCATTGTTTACAGTGAAAGCATTTTAGAAAAAGAAAAATCTTCAGAAATGCGATTTTAAATGAAAAAAAGAAACCGAATGCATTACCAACGAATATAAATTCCATTCTAAAACCCCTGTTTAGGAATGTATCATTCGAATGTACCATTCGAATTTAAAGAAACAAAAACCGCATTATTTAATTTTTCTCTCAAACGGATCCATTTCAGCAATGTCTTAAATGTTACTAATCATTATACTTTGAATTGAAATAAACGACTTTCGCATCATTATGCTAAATAAAGGACTCTACTTTTACTTTTCTCGCGCACGTGCTCCTCCTCAACACACATATCGATCGCAATCGAGATCCGCGGATCCTCATTGCGTTCGGGGCAAACGGGAAACAAACCTTAACAAGTTTAGTGCTTTCAATCCATTTTCCAAAACACGAAAGAAAGAAGAGTGAAAATCCCATTCCCAAAAAACCTGTTAATCCCCAAAACTTAAGCTTCCCATCATTTCTGAATGTATTCTTAATGCATTTTGCCTCCCATTCGTTAGGAGCATTTCCGGTAAAGAAACGGGCGCGTGATAGTTTCCTATTTGCTTTTTTTCCCCCCTTCCTGAGCAAAGAAAGGTAAATGGTGCATCCTAGACTCTAACCTGTTCTTAAAATGTTGTTAATTCTTTTTAAGAAGCAGTGTTGCCTTCAATTTATTTCTTCTCCTCGCTTCGTATGTTTTATATTGACTTAATGGCAGAGATTTTAACACTAAAGTGGTTTTCGTTGTAATATGAAATACTTAATGCATTTTAATGGATGTGAAGTCAGGTGTTTTTGTTTCAAAAAGTTTGAATGTATTGCAAAACATACTTAAAAATACGTCTAAGACAATTTTTATTTATTATACACCATTTAATGTTATTTAAAAGTGTATTTCGTCAGTAATCTGTTGATGTATATTTAGTGGGGCTTGTCAAATCAGTTCTCCACAAGAGAAACTATTTTGAGAAAATTCACCAACTGTTAAATTTGTAGAAGATCAGAGAGTATTTAATTTTAAAAAATAAAGTAAAATTATCATTGATAAAATGGAGAACATGAAAGTAATGTTTTTCTTCACCACAAAACAGGAATATATAATAGATATTTTTAGATTATTTAGCGGAAGAGCAGCTTCTGCGAGTGGTACTAGCAAGGTTTTTTAATGCTTTTTGTTAATTGAATAGATACTTTATCTATCCATAAAAGCAGATATTTTTATAAATAGATTCAAAAGTAACCAGTAATTGTATTATTTTCTATTTTTTTCACGTTACAGTTAAAAATATTGTGTAACAAGCAGTGTTAAAACATTGCAGTTTGCAATTAAAACAGGAAACACGTGCATCGTCTTGCAATCAAACCTCTTTGGAAGCAAAGAAAGATGAATTATAACTGAAAAGACATTGTTTAAATGTGTTATCATTCATGAGTTTATTTATTATTTAAGAAAAGGGTATCTTTACTACATGAAGCTGGTATCGAAGTTTTAATCTCTATTTGTACAATTTTAACGATGTCTTTACTTTATTATTTATCGCTCCAAAGTAAACGTATTAATTAAATACAGTATACGCTTAGAAGTAATTTCCCCTTCCTTGCCAGGTTGGTCAGAACTTCCACTCCTTTTTCGGGCGACGCAATCAGTTTCAGCAAGTTTTCACAAATATTTATTTTCATCTCAGTATCATTTCTCGGCCTAAAATGAATAACATTATTGGAGACCAATGCGGTAATTGGAGAGAGGTGAATGGAGGGGGGAGATATTTCAGTTTTAATATAGAAATAATGTAACTTTAATGGTTTTAAACCTCCTTTGTTATTGGAGAGCGCCCCTAATCCAAGGGCAACGTCCCCAATCATTTTCCTTTTTTAATACAGGACTAGCGAATAATCGGCAGGAATTGGGCTGTGGGAGGAATAGGACAGTTGTAGTGTTAGATTCTGGTTGTTATAATACAGTTGCTCTAAAAGAGGTAAACAGAGGGATTTTTGTTAACCTAAAAAGACGAAAAAAATTGCTATTTTTTCAAAAATGTTTTTAGTTACACCTATATACAGCTAAATTTATAGTAACAAACTGTCAAAATTGCTAATTTTACAGTAAGTTTAAATTTGCTCAGATACTGAAATGGTAGGTTTTATCGCAAATAGCCTGTTATGCTTTCACGGTTGGTTATTGTTAAAAAAGGCAACTTTTAATTGCACGATCAAATATTGGTATACAATATACTTCGCAATAATTATGGAAAGGCTTCAGCAAATACTAAGCAATATTTCACGAAAAGAAAACCCGAAAGAAATGATAAAGTCTTTCCCAACTTACAATAAATGGTTTCATTGATGAAATTTTACCTGAATTCAAGTTATTCTAATGACAATACGCTGAAAGACACTAATTACAATTTGATATTAAATAAAAGACACTTCAACACGGCTCCGTAAAAAAAAAGAGCGAATTAGGGGCATTCCCTTTTGTTCAAACTAGCATCTGAAAAAGTGAAAAAAATGAAAATGTCGATAAATTTCAATTTTTTAAATGTTTTAAAGAGTTTTACGCTGTGTATTGCTTTTTTTTATTTTAATTTTTTTATTAAAAGAGCAGTTTGAAATCTGAAGTAAAAAGAACAGATTTCAATCTTTGTTAGTATCTCATACCTAATTAAAGCTCCTAATAAATTTAACTTTCCTCTTTCCTGTTAGAGATTTTTCCAAAGAATGTGAAAATATTTATTTTTTAAATATGTACGTTTATAACTAACGGAGTTATTGAGTCACAAACTGACTGTCATGAACTCTAAAACTTTAAGCGTAGCGTAAGCCTTAATTTCTGAAATACTTTACCCTAATTAACCCTAATAAAAATTGTCATTAAAATCTATGACATGTGGGCCACAGGCGATTTGCTCATTTCACGTGGAATGACAAAGTAATAAAGTGTAAAATTGCTAATTTTACACTAATAAACTGTAAAATTGCTAATTTTACAGTTTATTACTGTGCATTTTACAAATTTAAACTGGAACCTCAGCTGCCAGTATTAAAATGTCGTTGTTACAGTATAATACAGCCAAGTTTGTTGTAAGAAACTGTAAAATTGTGGTAAAAAACTGTAAAATCGCAGCTTTAAATTCAAACATGTTTTAAACTGGAACATCTGCTGCCGGTATTATATTGTAATAACTAGGGATGCACCGATTAATCAGCAGTACCGATTAATCGGCCATAATCGGCCACTTTGCCGATTATTAATAATCGGCAAAATTGGGCCGATTAATCGGCTAAAAAATATATTTTTTAAATATTATTCTTTAAAATGTACCTTCACTAAGAAACTATGTGCTTGATTTTATTGACAGTAATAATAATCCTCATAGTTGATATTAAGTTTTTAATAAATTTATTCTCCTGCTTTGAATAAATATACCCATAGACAATCTTGCAACATTTTTCATGTGCGATAGTTTTCTCCTTAGTACTGAGTTAGGTAACCTCTAATTTTCAAAGAATAAAAGTCTTGAGCTAAATTGCTACTGATAATTAAAATTGAAAATTAAAAAGACCCCTACATTGTGGGGTGCTCACCACAGACCCTCCTCCCTTTTTTTTTGAAATTTTTATGTCTAATTAATATAATTAACAATGTATTAATGTAATATTATTGACAATAATATGTAAATCGGTTCTAAGAAATTTAATAAAATACTGAAATTATTTTGTGAAAATTAGGAAAATGGAAAAAAAAAATCTTCTCAGAAGTAAATTACTTACTATTTATAAACTCAGAATTGTATAAGAGAGAAAAAACAGTGATTGTGAAATCGTAGTATTTAAAATAATTATTCTTACCATTAATCGGCTCCGTCGATTAATCGGCCAATTATCAACAACCGATTAATCGGTAATCGGTAATCGGCCAATTTGCTTATCGGTGCATCCCTAGTAATAACAACACTTTATTTTTTGCAGTGAAGATACATATAATGTTACAATTTCAGACACACTTTGTAACTTTAAAGGTATTATTTTCCAAATGTACGTCGATATTGCTACGAATATCCGAGGCTGTTCGCTTACAGGATTTAAAGGGAGAGAGGCAAAAGCCATTAGCGGACTTTTTCCAAAGTTCAAAGAGTACATGCATCCTTGTGGAATTTCCGCCATTACCCTGTAACGGAAACGTGTTGGTTCTGTGGTAGATATGTTTAAGAACACTATTGTGTGAACAGTTGCCGATTTTGTTGAAATGTACGAAGCAGCAGTGGAAATTACATGAGATTTGAATTACATTGCGTTGGTCAAAAAAGTTATAGAATTAACGTAATATCACTTGTCAATGTTGCTAAAATATGTTGTCGATAATTGGCAGTTTGGATAAAAATGAAGTAAACCATTTAATTACTTTAAGGAAAATTAAATGTGCACGATAACAATAAATGAATAAATCAATAAATATTATATATATATATATATATATATATATATATATATATATATATATATATATATATATATATTATAAGTGTATATATATAGTCATTTTCTGCGAAATGTACCAGCATCTTATAAGGTTATTCGTAACCATTTTGTTCCTTAAAGCTATTTAAAACCTTAATCAATTCAAAGTTCCCATTCAACAGCGAAATAATACAAAAGCTTCATTTAACATATAAGAACAACACGAGCCAAAAATGCAATTGGTTTAATTAAAAGGCATAATTTAATCAACAACCTAAGCAAAGAAAAATGAAACGCCCTTGAGGCATTAACTTAAGAAATGAAGCAAAAACTAATGAATGAAAAATCCCAAAGAAACAAAATGGGAAAAAGTTACGGGGCAATCAGCCTAGCGATTACAGGAAAACTAATTAATTACAGGCACAAAAAAAGACTTTTCCTTGCCATTTAAACAGCATAAGAGTACAACATCGTGAATGTTTGATAAAATTACTTCCTGGCTCCGTAGTCGTGGGGAGACGTCAGTTTTCTCATGATGGCGGCTGGACATTGCTCTTCAGACGTTTTTAACGCCAAAGCACTGATTGCATTCGGAAATTAAATTGCCCGCTAGTCACTTGGAATCACAAGGACAAGATACTAAATTTTAATTAGTTTTGTTACTGTGCGTGTTAGTTTTGTTCTTCATGGAATATTATATGCAACTTTAATTATAATTTTTTTTTTTCCGTTTTCTGATCGATATTTTTTTTCTTTTTTTTTGGGAGGTATTTCATTGAAATTAATTTACTAATTCTTGCTGGTTTAAAACATAGTAAATTTTAATGCTTCAGTTTTTATCTAAGCATTTAATTTCAATTTAACATAGTTTGAGTTTTAACTTTATCCTTTTAATTACTTAAATAATTCTCGGAGTATATTTTTTTTAATATTTGAGAAGTATAATCAGTGCTATTTATAAGTTTGAAAACTCACTATAATTGTTACACTTTGCCACTAAGATAAACATAAGTTGTCATTTCCATACATTTATTACAATGAATAAAGACTTCGTATTATATTTGCATATTATCTGTTACCTAAGCACTTAAATATTGCGCGTATAGGGGAAACTAGGGATGTTTTATCCACTTCTTACAAATACGTATTTCTATTTTTTTCTAACCATTAGAAAATTTCCAAATTGACATTATTTGTTTCTTTATTAAGTCTAGCAACGTTCTGCACTATTAGTTTTTATTCAGATAATATATTAATTTTTTATTGATTTTTTTTAAAGTGTCCAAATCACAGAGATTCAAAGTTGAAAAAATGATACAAAAATAGTTAGATTTCTAATCAGATGCCATTGCAAGTTACCGGAAATAATAAGGTCTAAGGAACTACCTTTTTTTAAAGAAATAAAATTAATTTAAATTAGTAGAGACTACGATTTTTAGAAATAAAAGAATTAAACTTTATTCTCAATGCAAATCTTTCTGTGCCTCTACTGAGCACTGAAGTAGAAACTTTAGTGACATCTGTTCTGAAGGGGTATCTGAAAATTCTTAACTTGGTAAGATTTCTACCACATTTGACTTTTCTTTGTTGATTTCCATAACATAATGCAAAAGTTAAAATTACAATAAAATGAAGGAATCAAACAAATTGTTGAAGGAAGTAAAGACCGGTTAAGTACCTTAATAAATTACTAACAAATGATAATAGCAATTTTCAGTAAGGTTTAGTTTGATGAGACTATTGCAATAACAGATAGTGCTTTAAATGAATATTGAGAGGGCGATTTCAAGTTAAGAAAAAAAACTTGTCTAATTAAATGAAAACATGTCTCTTTCAATCAAATTAATGATACATGGAACACATTCTTGTACCATCAAATAATACTAAATGAGGAGATTTGACCTTGGTCAAACCTCCCGTAATTGAGATGGGTCAAACCTCCCGTAATGGTCGTTTTAACGAAACAATTTTAAAAACACAAAAATATAAGAAATGAATTTTAAAAATAAGTGTGCAATTTCTTATTATATTATTTACAGTATTCAAATACTTTAACTTATTTTTGTTTATGGTAATGACGAAGAGCACATCAGAGATGAACTTGCAATAAGAAAAAATATATTTTTTGCCTGAAAGAAACATCATATTCGATTGTTCCTACACTCTACTTTAAAATCACTGAAAACTAGAATTAGCTTTGAATCTACTTACTATGAAATTTGCACCAATTACAATAATGGTCAATTTCAAGGCACGAAAGGATCCTAAAGAGTTCTTTTGTTAGAAAAATAATTTTACATCTTAATGTATAAAAATTACGTGTCCCTGTGTTTGTAGCCAATGGACTTCTTAGCTACTGAGGCGATTTTAACCAAATTTTGCGCGCAGTTTCAGGTTGGTCCAACTTAAATGATAGGATAGTTTTTATCTCAATTTATGCCCGCAATATATTTTTTATTGCAAATTATCTATTTAGCTACCAGATTTTCTGTATTCTTGGCTTTTATAAGATAAGATCTGCTGCTGGGTTGTCAGTTGCTTTGGAAGCAAAAAGCAATAGTGGTAACAATCAAGGATGTCGAATCGGTTTCTGGCATATTTGTCCCGATTCTCTTAATTTAAATTGTGCGTGTAAGTATTATTAAATCAATATTCGGAAAAGTATTATTTGCTTACTTCTCCTTTACTTAATTCAATTTATTAAAGCAGTTTAGATACTTAACGTATGCTATTTTGTATGTTTTAAAATATTTTTCACTCATGTTTAGGTATAAATATTTTTTTTTTTTAGGAAAATTATTTTAGTGAAAAATAGCATACCTTTTTCGAGCTTTGAGTTATAAAATATTCATATTGTTTAGTGATTTTTATGTCAGGTGTATTTAGACGAAGAAAAGCTCACTGCATTATGTGATCTTTTACCTATGTAATATTTAAGTTTTTAGTGATTTAGTTTAGAATTGTATTTACTAAGCGTATCCATCTGTAGCAATAAATTTGCAAATTATCGTTCAACGATACATTCGGTATTTACTATTCAAAAAACAAATTCTTAGGAGGGAAAATGTACTGTTTTATGGTGCGAAGATTAAAATTATTTCTATATACACAATTTTTACCATCACATTGCTTTGTAACATAAATATACACCTCATAGTTTGCGATTCAAAATTCGACTGTTTCGTAAATATCATACCTTTTCGGGTATTTAAGTTATACAATATTCATTTTTTGTGATTTTGTATTTCAATTGTATTGTAATAAAAAAGGTTTTACTGTAATTTGTGAACTTTTACCTGTGTAACATTAAAATTTAGAGTGATTTTACTCAGAATTGTATTTTCTAAACGTACCTCTCTGCATTCATAAGTTTCAAGTTATTACTTTTATAGCTTATTTTTAATTTTTATTTTTTATTTTTTCCTTAGTAAATACAAATGTATTCTTGGACGACATTTTGCACATTTATAACCGTAGGTAGTACGGTAGTTCGCTCAGTATATAAATTTTTTAACTAAATCATACTTTAGCCACAGCAACGCGTGGCCGGGTCAGCCTAGTGAAAAAATATATATACAAGAAGCAACTTTTCCTCACTATTACTTACCCTAGCACCATAATCTCATCGGCCGATCATTGGATTCGATGAATTCTCATCGGGAATCACTCCAATCTGTCTCATCGGCCAAACAGAATCCGAGCAGCAAAATCGATGAGTTTTGCTCAAAATACGATGAGATTTGGCGCTATTTACGAGCAGTACAGTCCCGTGCCGATGAATTTAGAATCAATTTTGGATGCTCGGCTTATTTTCATCGGGAAAGTTGATTGGAAGGATATCACTTTCCGATGAAAAGTAGCTCATCGAAAATAGTTCTCGGATACTGATCGGAACGATGTCATCGTGCGTTACGGGATCAGTTTACGAGGAGTTCGATGATCAGCCGAGCAAAATCCGATGAGTTGATGCTACTTGGATAGCTTTAATCAAATTGGATTTTTCATGAAATTATTGCAATTTTTGCCAATTTTGATACACTAATGGTCAATTTCAAAGTATATAAAAAAAGTTTGCATTTTTAATAAATATTTACTATTGTTTGTTGATTTTTTTAACCCAAATATTGCAATGAGCATCTTTTAAATTTTCTTCCATCCTTTAAAAAAATAAATAATAAATAAAATAATAATAATAATAATAATAATAATAATAATAATAATAATAACTCGTTTTTGATTAAAAGAAAAAAGTAAGCTTTAATCATATAAGACTTATTCTAAGGAACAAATCGTACAAATGGTATTAATAAAACTTTAAAGGGATATTATTAGGTTAAAACAACTAACTGCGATTAATCTACATATTTACATCTTTCCAACTCATTACTGTCATCTAAAATAGCATTGTTTTGTGTGTATTACATTTTATTTGCTTCAATTTTAAAGCCTCAAATCAGGGTTCGCCAAATCGCGCCCAGCCCAAAAAAAAAAAAAACCCGCCCGGATTTTTTTTCGGCGGCCCACTTGAAAAAACGTACTGTTTCGGTAAAGTGGATATTTTCAAAATTTATTGCATAATGAAAACATTTATTTCAGAAGCAAACTAAATATTGCGAATATTTTAATCCATTCTAAGCTTAGAAATTGGTATTGATCAATTTAGTTTTTATATTTAGCCTTCACATATTCCTGGTCCAGAAGTTGTCATCATCCTCTCCTGACAGTTTATTAGGTATTACAAATAAAACTGCATGTGAATTTCACTTATTTGTTTTTTTTTAATACTTAGAGGATAAAAAAAGCAATAATTATTTCATTTGATTAATTCAATACTGTATCAATTTAAAATATAATATCATTTAAAAAAATCAATATTAAAATGCGTTTTCCAAATTCGTCGAAGAAGTTTTTTAAGAGGTCACAATGACCTCTTTTCAGGTCTCCCTGATTCTATGAAATGTAAAAGTAGGTTCACAATGTTGTGAGAATGGTATTTAAATAATTCTTGAAAAAACCCGAAAACATTCGAGTTTTTCATCAAAACCCCGAAAAAACCCGAGTTTTTGATCAAAAACCCAGGTGGGGTGGGCTTTAAAAAAAACCGGGTTTTTTCAAACCCTGTATGAAATAGTTAATTTTATAGTAAGAATGCAATATGAAAATATATTTTGACCTTTTGAGCTGTTGTAAAAGCAGAAAGACTCTGGTAAAAACAAAGCAATTACATCTAAAGTAAACAAGCTATTTCATTTTTAAAACAAAGAGCAGTCTTGAATATAAAAGCAGGCAAAAGAAAAGAAACTTCTATCAAAAAGAGAAAATTGCTAAAACTGAGGAAAAGGTTGAAAAGAATATTCCAGGATTGGATAAATTGTGCGGCCAGATTTCTTTTAATTAACATTTTTATATTTTTTAAAAGCAGCTCCTTTCACTGGTTTAATTAGCAGCTCTTTTCAGATAACCTCAACATTTAGTTTAACGCGACCTTCTTGGAAAGACATAAATCGTGAGTTACACACCTTAAAGGTACGTTTTACAGTTTTTTATTTCTTCCGAAAAAACCCGAAAATGTAAGGTGTAAGAAAGATAAGACAACAACATTAACTTTAAGTACTTGATAAGTAAGAGAAAGAGAGAGGTAAAAAAAGAAAAGATAAAAGATGGAGAAATGTGATTTAAAAAATGAAATTACTGAGTTACCCGGAGTTTAATTAGATGCTTGTGGGTTGAATAGAGGAAGAAAACTTTGAATAAATGAGCTTATTTTAAGAGAACATAAAGATTTCTCAAGGATTTGCGTGTTATTCTGGATTCCAGTTATTCACTTAGAACTGTATTCTTACTTTGGTTGTAGTAAAAAAAAGAAAAACAACAGTTTCCTTTTTTTTATGAGTGATTTTTGTTTTTCACCATTTCCGCAAGTTTTCAATAGAAAAAAGGCTTTCTTATATTTTTATTTCTGCTTTACGAAACAAGCCGCATGCAAGCAAAAATTTAAATTTATGGCTATGTATGTACTTGTACTTTTGTTTTTCAAGCAGTACAGTTTAGAAAGCCTACAAATTGAGCAGAAGTATACTTTTCCACAAAGAGTAATTAAAGCTCTAGTTTCTAGTAAAAAAAGGAAATATATTTTTGATAAATATTATTTTAACAGAAGAGGCATAATACGAAACAGACGGTGTTGCACAAATAAGAACATTACAGTATATAGAAAACGTATTAACAAAGAAACAAGTACGGTTTTTTTTTTTTAAATCAGTATATAATAGCAATTGCACGAAATCAGAAAAGTTTTACGTAAAAGTAAAAATGCTTTTATAAAGATAAATACGGAATGCAATACTCACTTTCAATGAAAAAAAAAAACAACTGATTTGATTAATTTAGGTAGATGTAACAATAAAATATAGTAAAACAAAATGGTCGCTTGAAATGATCGTTGTAGTAATACGTAAATGTTATCAAAAAGCTTCCCTCTTTTTCGAAAAGCATACATTTTAACAAATTTGGAGGGGAGTTATAAATTCGAACTACACTGCCGTAGATGTTGACTATTTCTTTTTTCTTTTTCTTTTTTTTCACATTTACTCCAGTTTAAAGGGAAATTAGTTGCATGCCATTTGTGATTTAACGATAAAAAAGCCTCGACTATGTTTAACTTTTATGCCAAATAATAGATCATTTTTTTCTTTTCTTTTTGAATAATCAATTTTTTTGAAATTTCTAAGGGCCGAATTTAAGTGAAACACCATTGCAATCGCTTCGAGGCGATTGCAATTGCAATCGCTACTGGAAGTCGAATTACATTAGAATCGCATCTCGTAGCGATTGTAACGTTTCACTTGAATCCAAATTTGGAATTTGCGATTGCAATGGTGAGTTGCGATCGTCCGTGTTTCACTTTAATTCCGGCCTTAGTCAATTAGAATGTTCACAAATAGTGTTTAAGGAATAAATGATGCAAGGCATTGGTTTGCTACTAATCATTTATAGTCTTTTTATCGTTTTTTTTTTTCAAAAATATGTTTCGCTTTTTTGTTTTACATAAAAGTAGACACCCTTTCAAATTTTCGTTTTTCCTCCGCATTTTTATTTTTCTCTTTTTCTGTTTTTATTGTATTTTTGATAAAGTGTGACCTATAATCACTTGATCATTAGAGTCATATATTTTCTTCATAATAGTCAAGAAATGTCACACAAAAGTTGCTAGAATCATAAAGGTGTGCAATGTTTTTCAATGCAATTTATTTTACTGGGAAGTCGGTACCCAATAGCACAGGCTTTTACACTAACACCACTTCAATGTACCTTTTCTAAAAAACTACTGGTCCAATCTCCCTAAAATTTTTTACACTACTTCAGAATAAGTGTAGAATTATTTTAAGGTTAAGTTTTTCATGAAAAATTAAATAGAATATTGTTTAAAAAATAATTTCAATGGTGCTCATTTGCTGAAATTACACTAAATTCGCAGTTTTTCGATGTACCTTTTTACAAAAAGTACTTTAAGTA
>JAXGGA010005828.1:0-74850 GCA_038373865.1 Uloborus plumipes
AAATTTAGTTTTTTTAATATTATTTATTTAGGTTTTTAAATATTTTTATTTATTTTTTAAATGAAACTTTTTTTTATATGTATACATAATTTTTTTAAAGTACTAATTAGTGCAGAATAGAACAGCTTATTTTTATCTTCCAGACATTCCAAGCACACACACACACAAACACAAAATAAATAAATAAATAAATAATAATACAGAAGTAATTTAAATTAAAAAAAATAAATTTTTTAACAATTTGTATTAAAAAAAAGTTTGTAAATAGTTGAAATTAAAAAAATTAATTCACAAATGATTTAAATAAATAAATAGCTTAGTTTAAAAAATCCACCCCAAAAATTTTGATGGCGCAACTTTCGCCATAATCCCCCCCCTGTGGGCAACCCTAATTTTGCACAGGAAGTACAGAAATTATTAAATGTGAGCTAATGTTGTTTTGTAATAGAAAAATACCATGTTCCTTTTAGCACTTGATTTTTCCTACACGTTTGAAATATTGCTTAAAACAGTATAAATTCAAAAATATCACTTAGACTGAGACCGTGTGCACAGTGTAAAAAAAAATTTCAGTAACAGAACATAAAATTTAGCTAAGAGACAGGGACGTCATTTCAAGTTTTGCCAGTGGTGGGCAAAGGGTCCAAATACAATTCAATTTTATCGGAAAACATAAAAAACCACGCCCACTTATATTTAACTACATTGATTTCTCAAAGTCAGGGGGGGGAATAAACCCCCCTGCCCTCCCTAAATGACGGGCCTGCTAAGAGAGAAGCAAATTTCCAAATAACAAATTTAAAAAGTGCAAACTTTGAACATATGATCGCTTACCTACCTATAAATAAAAAGTGTTTCGTTTCCTGAAATTCTAAGAACTTTTAATACAGCTACACTCAATATAAAGCCTCCAATTTACATTGGAATTAAATGAACATAATAAAATATTGGAATTGAAGATGGTGAAATCTGGAGGCTGGAAATAAATTTTGGAGTCTGAAAGATTTAGGTATAGTTTGGGACATATATATATATATGAATTTTGCATGTAAATTATCATTATATTAATATATTTTATAAAATGTTACAAACTTAAAGGGGAAGCTGGGTTCAAATAAGATGACTGAAAATTAGGAAGGATTTTTGTTTATTTTTTAACGCCTTTCTTGGTGCAGTCGACATGAATTGAAACTTCATAATGTATCTACAACACTGCAGAAATAAACTGTTGTTTTTCCAATATAATACTGACAGCAGATGTTTCAGTTTGAAACTGTAAAATGCATAGTAGTAAACCGTAAAAATAACAGTTTTTAAGCCTATTTTTGTAAAATTAGCAATTTTACAATTTTTAACTGGAACTTCGACTGCCAGTATTATACTATAAAACCAACAGTTTATTTTTTGCAGTGAGGTAATTTTTCAAATGGTGCAAACGAATCAATTAAGCAAAACAATTCCATAACTAAATTCCATAATTATTTTGTATCAGCAGGGGTGCGTGATTTTTTTTCAGAAAAATAGCGTCTTGCCTCTCCTTCTCTCTTTCTTTCTTTTTTTTTTTTTTTGGTCAAAAGCAGTTTTCTTTCTTTTAATGCAAGTATTTATTTATTTACTTTTTGCAGCTAAGTTTTGTTTACAATGTACAAATATCATTTATTTCAGTAATTTTGGATAACGAAATATTTTCTTGATGTAATGATTAAATGGAATTACGAATTTATCAAACACTGAGGTAAAATAATTATTACTTAGTTTACTATTTTTTAAATCTAATGTATTACTTTTTACTGTCACTATTTATACATCTCGTATAGCATCAGGAAAATACTAAACAAATGTATTTATCGGGTAAGTCTACTTTTAGTCATAATTTAATCAACGCAAACGACAAAAAATGTACTAAATACGATGCATTGAATAAAACTCAATGCAATAAATTCGAATTTATCAAAACTCTGTTCGTGCCATTAGTTTGTAAAAATGCGTAAAAGTTTCTCAGAATTAAGCTATCCCAAAACTAATAACATAATTCGTTTACTAAGCGAAGCACTATTCATTCTAATTCCTCTTTAATAATTCGACAACATTCTAGCTTGATTACTACAACAACTCCAACACAAGTCAGCAACAGAAAAATTATTTTGTTAAGAACACAGAGAGATATAGTTCTCATATTTTGACTGAGGCAATGTTTTATTTATTCTTCTGTAACGAAAGAAAAAACTGCTGATTTCCCAAAAGGTTTTAACAAGGACTGTAAATATTTACCAAAGAACATTTCTGCTTGCATGTTATGATTATCTTTCTTTTTCGGTAAATATTGGACAATGTAGCAGAAGGGGAAAAAAGATGCAGTCGAAAAGAGTGGCATTCTTATACTATGCACATGTTTCACTTTATTCGTGTAAAAAGGCTTTTAAAAATCATTTTTGATAAAATCTGTAAATTTAATTTAGCAATCTGCACTGCAAAAACTGAACTGTTGTTATTACAGTAGAACGCTGGCAGCCGAGGTTTCTATTGAAAACTGTGTAAAATGCACAATTATAACCAGTAAATGCAGTTAATAAACTATAAAACTACCAATTTTACAGTTTGTCACTGTAAAGTTAGAAATTTTACAATATAGTGCCGCAAAATGTAGCTTTATTATACTATGAAAACAACAGTATAATATTGGCAGTAGAAGTTCCAGCTTAAAACTGTAAAATGCACTGTAATAAACTGTAAAATTATTAATTTTGTAGTTTATTACTGTAAAATGAACACATTTTCCAGTTTATTGCAATACAATTAGCTCTATTGTACGGTAAAAACAACATTCATTTCTTACAGTTTATTACTGTAAAATTAGCCATTTTTACAGTGTATTACGTAAAATTAGCTGTATTGCACGGTAAAAACAACATTCATTTTTTACAGTGTGTGTGCATCGTATTTTTATGCAACATTAGGGTGGTAACTAAAAACAGGGTTTTTAATTTTCATTGAAGATGGAAACTGAATCTTTGATAAATCGAACTTCGATAAGCTAAAAAACTCAACATTATTTATTCCCGTGTAAAGCTTGACCATGGAGAGGTGGTGGGTGGCCTTGAAGCGTAAATGGAACTCTTCCTTTTATAATAGGTAGAATCAGTCCCTGCAAACATAGCTTACATTTGGTGTTTAAAGTAGCAACAACCTTGCAATTTATGCTTTATAAAGAAGTTGCCAATTCATATCATTTTAAGCTATCGTGCACTGTAATTATGAATAATAAATTATAAATCTGTCATGACTGAGGTGGCCTTTCATTAAGACCGCTGTACACATTTGGAGTTTGTGTTTTCTATACATAAAGATATTATGTAGCAAAGAATACACGACAGTGATTCTAATTATGTATGCAAAAAAATATTTTGACCATCAATAGTATTGCAGATAGAGATCTCGCAAAGATCGCGAAAAGCACAGGTTCCATTCCTGATGGTTGTGATTACGGATATACAAATTAATATGCAATATTTACTGCAGAAAGGGGAAAGTTCGGAGCAACTAAGACCTAGAAAATAAAATTTAGATTTCTTGTAAAATCAAACAGTTGCTTGCGCTATCCGAAGACTGTATTTTTACCTTTGTTGGCAATCATTCGCCTGGTTTCTGGATTATCCAAAAAAGAGCTAGAAACGGTAAACCTCCCATGAAATCTGATTTTACCATCACATCGGCAGCTAAATATATTCGCACATAAACGAGGGGTCCGCAAACGTGGTGCGACTCTACTTTGTAAGGGGAATTTAAACACTTGTGTATGTAAAGCTAGGCAAAGCCAAAAACCAAACAATTGTTAATGGCATCCAGAAACTACTTTCTCCGGATCATCTGACTATAATAACCTCAAAAGTGCTAAATGCTGTGCACGAAGCTACTTTCAGCTCATCAGCAAGGTCTTCAGATCAGTTTTCGCTATTTCAGAGTCATAAACCTAAACACTGATGAAACTGAAGACTATAAATGCTGTAACGAACTTATTAGTATTTTCCTGTAGCTCTACTCACTCTCCGGCTAAGTTTGAGAACTCACATCTATATAAGTCCTTTGAAGCTTTAACAGTATATGCTAGAAAGTTATTCCGACAAATGCTGCATCAGGACGTCGCGTCGTTTCAAACTGACACTTTCGGTGCATTACTTCCTTTGCACTTCTAATTTTCCCTCATATTGTAGTAAAAGAAATATATCTACAAACGAAACTGCAGATTGCAAATTGAGCAACGTTTTGGAACCTATTTTCAGGTCACAGACATTCAAATAGTTTAAAAAACATAACAAAACAGCAGGCTTATTGGTATACGTAGAGGTTCATAACCAATATTAAATAATATGTTTTTACGAATACGTTATATGTCAGTGCATTGTGTGAAATACTTTACAAAATCAGCAGAAAGTTCAAAAGTAAAAGTACATCTTTTCGATATTGAAGTATGAATCAAGCTGCACTTAAAAGGGCATTAATTATAATCTGAATTTCGAAATGCGCTTTGGATGTCTCTCACGAAAATAACAAGAAAATCCTTTTAGAAATCTTCAAAATTCCAAGTACGTTTCTCTCTTTGAATAATGAACCTTTTCTGTAAGTGCTCTTGCGTATTTATGAGTAAATATTTATGAACATGAAGTGAATTTTAGAAGATAATTGGTTAGTCTGGTATCTTAAGTTATAGTAGAAGAAAAGTATTAATTACTTTGGATTATCGTACAGATAAAGAGAGAGAGAGAGATGTTATGCCTCTACAAGCGTCTTTTGCTTATTGAAAGTCAGAAATACGTCTCAAAACTTTGTCAAGCGTATTTTCACGTTTTGCATTTCAAAGAAACGTTTAGCATAGTAGAAAATAAGCAACAACAACAAAAAAAGCAATTGTTATGTTTAAGGTATTTTTGTAAGTTTTTTTTTTTTTTTTTTTGTAAGGTAGATTTGAACAGTTTGTTTTATTTCTTGACTACAGGATCACAAACATCCAAAATACTTCCAAAGTGGTCCACATGCACCAGCAGGATTTTTCTTCAGCCTGAAAGATGTCAATCTTAACAGGAGAAAAATCAGAGGGGCTGGGAGGTGGGGTGAGGGTGCATGATATTTAGTTACGAGCATTCGACACTGGATCTTATTTAAGCAGCTTGCACCAAAATACCATTGTATTAATACAGTAATTATTTAAAAACATATGTTCACTAATTGTATTTTTTTAACTATGCTTCATAAACTGTTGTGAGCCTATTCTAATAAGTTCAATTTGTTGAAATTTACCCAGTTAGTATTAATAGTAATAATTATCGACGGCCACGAAATGTAAAAGAAATGAAATTTTACATGAGAGCAAAGTGGAATTTTTTTTAATAGGTCTTCCCATTTTATAGTAAATGGTGATTTCACTTTTGTTAAAAAATATCCACGCTTTGATTTCAAATATTTATGCATAAACCATAACCATCTACTTCACAAATCAGCAATTAGTATGTAACAGTTAGTTACGCTATATTACCTCTTTCGGAACTGTTTCTAGGATAGAGTACAGAAAAATCGAAATGATAGGCAAGAGGCCTATGGCGCAAACAAGTTTGGAAATCTGTGGTCCAGAGCAGAGGTTCCTTAAGTTCAGACCTCCACTGAACCCCCTCCAGAAAAATTGCAGACTTTGATTACCCTCTCCCCACCCACCCCAACGGAGCGGACTTTACTCGACCCATTAAAACCTTTTTTTTTTCTTTTTTAAATCCGTTTTTTGCCATTTTGTCCGCCTTTCTTTCTTCAAATTTATTTATTTATTGCTCTGAACATTTTTATAGATCTTGTCTAGCTTTCATTATTCGACATCATTATGAAAACTATGGAGCTATGCAATGGAATTATGGAATTATTATGGCAATGGAATTTAAAATATATTCAAAACTCAATTAAATATCAAAATGTGATAAAATTGAGGTTCTTGGGGGTTTGTTGCGCCCTGCGTAAATATGAACAAGAAATTTTTTATCCTTTTTAACTTTTGTTTTAAGTTTTAGCAGTATAGTACAGCGCATCCAATGGTGTGAGCTCGCAGACCACACTTTGGAAAACTCGGGTCTAGAGAGATCAGACTGGGCAGAACGGGTTTAATCTAACGGGCCCCAGAGAGACTGGCAGTGAGAAAGTTGTCCCGGGTGGATTGAAAGACGATCACAAATTTTGAAAAATATTGCTGCAGTTTGGGTCATTTGATCGACTCCCTCTTACTCCAAATAGAGCCTGCATTGTGTCTTGTCTGGTATTGTCAAGCATTTGTTTCTCAAACAAAATCATCCTGCATACCTACCGCGTGCCTGACATATTATTATCATTATTATTATTAATACTTTCATTAAAATATTCTCAGTTATCGTTGTCCTGTAAATTATACATAAAATAGTTTGTCTTTAACCCTACACTGCATGGTGTTGCCAATTGGATACATGGACAATTTGTTCTCCTTATGAATAGCAGAATGTAGTCATAAGGCAACTCAATGCATAAAAAGCAAGTATTGGGTATATTTAAAGCAATTATCACCATTTATCCTTCATACATGGCAGCACTGGTCTGTTACATGCTCTTAAATGAATCCATATGGATAGCTTTCAAAATCACTTAAACTACCAAGTTTTGAAATTATTTTTTACAATGAAATATTTTTCTTTGTCTTTTAAAGAAATAACATGAATAAAATAAACATTTATCTTTCGTTTAAGATGCGATTTAAATCAAAACGATTATTAGGAAAAAATCTAGGACATATTACATGTCTGTAGCCATTTAGCAACATTATGCAGTAAGCATGCAGAGAACACTTCGATTCATCTCTTCAGTTCATGAAGTATGTGCTTTGTCTGGAAGGTATCTTTTCCTGGAAGGTATAAAATAATCCTGCGGACCCAAAAGTGGTACTTTCGATTGTTATACCGTTCACTAGACCTCGCAATTATCAATGCTTAGTTGATGTTCAACAGAGTGAACAAACAAAAATCAGTAGGGAAAAGCCTTCAAAACGTATTCATTTTAGATTTCAGTTAGCACAAACGTTGTGCTTACACGGACAAGTAAAATCATTAATGATTTTAAAATATAGTTTTGAACAAAACTAAAAAATACGCTTTTACATAGGAATGCGTTGTGATCATCACGGGTTTCCCTCTGATTTTCAAAAGTACTGAATATCCGCACTTAAGTTTACATGCACTTTTAATACATCAACATGCAATACAGTTTAGCCTTTAGTATTAAAAATAGTATTAAATATATTACTTTTATATTTGCAGAGAACGTAAATTTTATATTTTATTCCGAGTCACACACATACATACATAAAAACAAACTCTCATGTGAAATTAATAAAAGCGTATTAAAAAGAGAGAAACCGTTAGATACAGAGGAACTAGTTACAAACAAAAAAAAAGGAAAGCTTGCGCGAGAGAGCCTCCAAAAGATATCAGATTTGACATAATTGATCATCGGAAAGAGCACAGTACAAATAAACAATGATGTAAAATGTCAAAATGTAAAGGATTACAAGAGTACACTGCACCAAATGTTCAATTCCTCTTTTTTTTTGCAAAAAAAAAAACTAATTTCAAGACTATCATTTAAAATCATTTATATCTGTTAAACACATGGTGTAGCATTTGGCAACAAAAATATTTTTAATTAGAAAGTGGTGAAAATTTAGAGTTAAATTTTTGAAAATATTTTTCCATGTTTTCTTATTACATTGACAAACACATATATTTTTTCTAAGAAAAATAAAAAATCATGCTGTGTAGGGTTAAATGGTGCCTAGTGTGAGCAACGCCTCCTAAATACTAAATGCCTAGTACATTTGCTTCGCTACTGTCGAGATGGGTTCCACTTTAAACGCCACCTTGCGGCGATTCGATAAAGCTTTTTTTTTTTTTTTTTTTGATTGGTTAATTTTTAATTTAAATTCAGAAATGAACCAATCGTTAAATTTTCGAAGAACTCCGGTAGATATCAGTGCTTTGTGAACCAAGGGCATTTTGCAGCTATTGGCGATGAATCCAAACAATATTTAAATTAAATTTTTTGATTGGTTGATTTTTAAATTTATTAGAAATGAACCAATCGTTAATTTCTCTTTCTCGAAGAACTCAGGTAGATGGCAGTGTATCATGAACCAAGGACGAAATTTTGCTTTGTGCTAAAAACCAGAAAGTTGCAGGCATTTAGTCTTTAGGAGACTTTGGTGTGAGGTCCAATAAGTGCTCTATTCGCGCAACTAACACTTAAAATTACATTGCTGTCTGATTTCAAAGCTTTATAGCGAGTTATAACAAATATCAGATTTGTTGATCCTCCCCTTAACTAATCAGTTAATCAAGCACTAATAAATGCTAAAAGTCAATTTAAAGTACTCTATTCCTAACACAAATCTTCATTATTATCAATAAAAATATCAAATGAATTTCGAAAAAATAAACTTCTATATAAGTTTTAAGAAGCTTTCTAAAACATTTTCTTCAATAGTTTCTAAAGCATCTTTATTTCTTAAAGTGTTTTTTTTTTTCTTAACTTTGCTTAGCTTTAGTGCATTACATACAAAAATCTTAGTAACCACCATAAATTTACGTTCCACGATAAAATTTTATGCATCCAATAAGAATGGCGTTTTCTGCTCCAGGCAACACTGAAACAACGAAGAAAAAGCTTATACACTCAAATGTGAGCAAGCGGTAAAGATTTTAGGGCAGATAACACAACAAAATGCACTAAAGAAATTCCTTTGGTACTACAAAGCATAAAATGTAACAAAAACCGTATTTCCATTTTATGGGGTTCTGAAATGTTCTTATTACACTTTGTTTTTAAAATTTACGACATTCCTTTGAATAAAACGCATTCTGCTGTGTGCATTTGCTTCTGTCTATGGTTAAAATCTTTTATAACTGCTGTTCGAACGATAACAGGACCCTGCAGATGATTTTTTTTCATGATTTTATTGATTTTTATATGGCATTTATATAAAAAATTAGATTTTAAAGTATATAATGACTAGATATGGTTTTTAAATCATTTTACTATACACACACATTTCCAATATGCACAATGTTTTTTAAACACGTTGCTAACGAGTTTATTGCTATGTTGCAAATTTTATTCCTTGAAGTAACATGAAATTATTTTTAGTTTCTGGCTTTATTGGGTGCTACGGATCAAAATGATTTTAATTACCTTACTTGATTTGATAATTTTGTGCTCCTGGTTGCAATTATTAAACCTATGTTAGTTGATAGCCATTTTAATTATTTAAATTTTCGAAATTGGGTAGCTAATACAGTAAAATTTTGATTACTGTATAAAGGCTAATCAGAAAGTGGCTTTTTTGGGACGTTTTTGGCAAAATACTTAAAGGCGAAAATGTATCTTCTTTTTTTATAAAGGTTTTTATAAAATTGACATAAGGCTTTGCATTTTGGAATGATTGGAGAGTTTTTGATGCTATTCACACGACATTGCTTTAGGTTTAATATCAATCAAACATTATTTAACGTTTGTAATATTATTTTAATTTTAACGACAATGTTTGTGGTACAGAACACACAGTCTTGTCATTTTACAAGAAAAATATCAATTTGAATATCCAAAGAGTAAACATTTTTATTTCACAATAAGATATATTTGCAAAACAGGACTATATCCGAAAAGATAAAATCGTAGATCACATTACCAGAGCTGTGTAACGTATGACAAGCCAGAAGACAAAGATTTAATATGGTGCAGCTGTGATTAGTTTATTTGACCATAAAAATTTTCTTTTTTGGCAGTTTAATAGAAAAAAGTTATTATCATTAGAGCAGATTTAAGTTGAAATGCTTTTAAAAACTTACTATGAAAGTAGCCCACCTCAACCAGTAAAGCTAACCAAAGCCGCACTATACACTGTAAAAATATGTCTAAGGTTACCGCTGTTAATGGGTGTGACATTACACAACTTCTAGAGTAAGCTGTTTCGATTTTAAGAAAACTCTTATTGTTGGAGGAAAGTTTCACGTAGCTTGTGTTAATTTCCTCTAAGCGTTTAAATGACTGAGGTATTATTCAAAGCGCATGCGTTAAGAGAAACATCGGCACAGAGCTTTTAAAGTCTTATGAATGTAACGAAGATGTGCCTTAACCGGTTGAGTAGTAGAACTTTCTTGCTTTGAGCGATATCTATCCGATGCATATTCGCGATTTGGGGTTCAATGTTACGTTTGTAGTCAAAATAATTTACTAAGTTGTCTAAAGTTAAATGGCAGAGGGAAAGCATAACCCTAATAAGCGTTAAATACCCGTACCAGTAATCAAAAGTAATCTTCCGGCCTGATGAATGATGTTTTTTTCTTCTTCTTTCTTTTGACAGAGAAATCAGTTGTAAACTTACTCAGAAATTGGTGAAACGGTACGCTATAGTTATATTATCAATGTTGTAGCATTTCACAAGTGATTATTATCTGTTAACAATTTAGAATAAAAATATTGTGAGGTAGAGGAAACAATTACCATTGTTCAGGCCAAAACGTTTTAAAAAATTCTAAATTGTCTCAGAGAAAAAAAAATAAAGTGGGAATCAAGTATCCCCAGTCTGCCCTAAGTATTAATAATAACTAAAATGGAAAGCATGTCTCAAATATCTCTAGAGAGTTTTAATAACGAATATTCTTTCTTTCTTGAAGTCTGAAGAAATTTTCTAATGAAGAATAAAATGTCTTTCGAGACTTCATTTATTTTATATATGAGAAAACTTTTGCACTTATTCGGCTACAAAATGCTTTAAAATTACTTCGCAAGTTAGTTTGGTTGTTGTATTACAACATGCGTGGTTTGCTTTTTGTATAATGTCAACTCTCATAATATAAAACGACAGTTGCAAAGTAATATAGTACTTTTTTTATCTTAAATTATAATTTATTTCTTACTATGCAAGTTATGAAATTGCTATTTGAATATACAAATAGCGTCTCTTTGTTGTCAGCATAAATTAGTTTTTTTCTTCCTTAAAAAAATCTTTTTAAAAAATACTTGAGAAAAAACATCAATATGGTTTAGCTTTCAAAATAAATTAAAATTTTTGATAAATATTGTAACTTAAGTTTGAAGTATTTGAAAATGATACATTGTCATTATGCCCTAGAATAGAGACGTTGATCTTTTTATCACCGGAGTCCGCAAATAAATAACAGCAATAAAAAACAGCCACATATGTTGTAAAATAACATCAACTTTTATGCAATTATTGTAGTTTTTGTAGAGTATTATCAATATACTGCTCTGTACTAAAATAGTAAAAAAATAATTTCTAAAAAAAGAGAACAGTAACTCGTTTATTGCTTATTAAACGCAAGTCAGAAAAAAAAATATTTCTGACTTTACTTAATGTTACCAATTTGTCACGTAATTAATTTTTACTGTTTTTTTATTAACTAAACATTTAATAACACTTTAGATAAAGATCATAAATATTTTTTAAAGAATTTATTTCAGCATTTAAGAAAAATGATTTCTTACGATGATTTTTATTTTATTTTATTTATTTTTTAAACTCTACTCAAGCAGCATTTTATCTTGGCTCAATATTGGCGTGAGATTGTTCATATTGGCTATATCCTGGCCAATATTTTGGGCCAGCTTTCTCAAGGTTCAGCCAATACTAGCTTTACACTGTATTAACAATATTGTACTTATCTTGGCATACAATAATGTGCCAATAATGGCTGAAAAGTGGGCATGCATTATTGTATTTAGACTGTCGGACAATGTTGGCGCAATAGTGGTTGAATTCTGGAAAGCCAATATTGGGCTGAAGATGGCGTTTGATGTTCAACCGATTTTGAAAGTTGTCTGAAAAATGATGCGTATCTTCTTAAGTGAGCAATTAAATTATATGATGAAAGGGTTTTAAATAGAAAATCAAATAAATATTTATTTCAATTCGAAAACTTAAGCGTTTCTTTTATCTAACTGAACGAATAATCATTTTCCGTTAGGAATTGCAGTGAAGTAATTGCTTCGCATCTGAGTCACGCCGGTTACTGGCTTTTGTTTACGAAAGTTTTTACAAGTTCAAAGTATTCTTATGTATTAAATCTTTATATTTTTAGGTTAATGTTGTGTTCCATACATCACCTTCAATGAATTTTTATTTGTATTAGTTGATTAAGGTACTGACAATTCTGCAGTGTTGTTATTTAATTTCTGTACCGAATAGCTGCTAACTGCAATGATGCATGAACTATTTCTAAGTTGTTATTTAGATATTTGTTAATTTTATAGTTTTTACTTCTTGACTTATTTCGCTTAGATTACTTCTATCCGAATTAAATAAGTTTCTGTGTCATTTATTGTTGTTATTATCGTGTTAAAGCAAAAAGAAGAAGAAAAAAAAAAGCTTACGTGCATTTTTCATTGCTCCCTCTCTATTTTAAAGCACTTTTCATATCGTTTGTTTCTTTCAGGTTATTATTATTTATGTATTTATTTTGCATGTTCATTGATTTTTTTTCTTGAAATTCTACTGTGTGTGCGATTTTAAATTTTTTATATAAAGGTTTGCATGAAAGCAAAACTTTTATAAGTAAATATTTTCTGCATGTTAGTCTATACAGGGTGTCCACTCCAATCGTGGACCAATAGCTAATTTCTAAACCGTTAGAGATAAACATATAGTTTATTTAGGAAAAAATCTCCAAATTACGAAAGGAATTTTGGGTCTATTCAAGGTTTTTAAAAAAATTAAATTTTGAAAGAGTTACGAAATTTAAATTTTTATGCAGCCCCCCAGTCCTATCAATCATATTTAGTAAAACATTCTTGACACTGTAACGTTTAAAACTAAAAAAAAATCACTCTTCTACCACAAAAATTGACTGAGTTATGACGTTTTGAAAAATTAAGATTTTGAAGGATTTCTCATGCGGTCCCTTAAGCGATCTCTCGATGACGTCATGAAACAATGCAAAATCTTGATTTTTCAAAACGTCATAACTCGGTCAATTTTTGTGGTAGAAGTGTGATTTTTTTTTAGTTTTAAACGTTACAGTGTCAAGAATGTTTTACTAAATATGATTGATAGGACTGGGGGGCTGCATAAAAATTTAAATTTCGTAACTCTTTCAAAATTTAATTTTTTTAAAAACCTTGAATAGACCCAAAATTCCTTTCGTAATTTGGAGATTTTTTTCCTAAATAAACTATATGCTTATCTCTAACGGTTTAGAAATTAGCTATTGGTCCACGATTGGAGTGGACACCCTGTATTTGTGTCTGCTCTGCATTAATTATTGGAGGCCCCTTCATGCTGCTAGCCTCTTTTATGTAGTTCAGAGGTTCCCAAACTTTTTTGGTGGAATTTTACGAATTTTTAATTGGTAAATTTGAAGAGTTTTTTAAATGATAAATTTTTCTTCAATTATTTGTCGTTATGTGTTCACGGGCATCCAAAGAAGAATTAATTAGTTTGATGATGCAGGGTAGACGTATTGTTAACAAATATTCTTCTGTAGTTGCTTTCCCAGTGAAATAAAATTGTGACGCATCTGAGCACACAATTTAAAAGTGTAAGGTATAAAAACCATGTACAGAGGGTAGATGAAATTTTTGCTTGGATAATGCCTTTTGCTTTCAATCCTGTGTCCATAAGAGGTTAACTTTTTTCATTTATTTATCTGCAAATTTTTGATAGCCAATGTTTAAGATTGATATTAATTAATGATTAACGGATGATGCACATGTATGGGCAGCGAGTGTTTGCTCTTCGTGTATGTTCGTATTTTCTCTTGCTATGGTAGCTATTTAAAATTTCTTTTTTGTTAAAAATAGTAAGAAGTTTTATCTATTTATATTTGCAGAATTTTTTCGAACCTCGGTAAAACAAACACTAAAAACCTTTAAAATCCATTTGTCTTAACTGTTGTTCTTATGTGGCGAACAATAAGCAACAAATAGAAGGACGGAGATCAGAAATGCAGTCAATTTTGGCAGTACTTAGTTTTAAGCCTGTTCAAATTAACGAGGTTCAATTGTAACTGCAAATAATCTCCTCTCTGTCTCCCAATCAAACATCTTTTTTCATTTAACAAGAGCAAAACTTTTCCATGATTATATGCAGGAATTCTCGAGTTTTTCGACTGACTTTATAGGTAAAATTAAAGGTAATGGTAAAGTTTCAGTTCTAAAAAGCATCACTCAGTAGTTACATAGATTCGGTTGTGCCCCCACCTTCCTATAAAAGAAAAAATTAGTTTTCCTTTGTAGCTCATAGTGCTATTTTCCTGGATCATGTGCCCTCTAACCTCTTGCATCCTCCTCGCCGGGGAGGGGTTGTGGGGGTGCTATGTATCACCCATAGCCTGTGGTTTTTCTTGGTTTTCAAATTGTCAACAAATTTTTCACATTTATACTTCCTTTGATTTTGCTCAATTGCAGTAAATACAGTCGAGTTCTGAAAACTTGGTCTAATGTAGACTGAATGATCAGGTTTGAAAAAGCTGGGTTCTCGGATTTTTTGCAGTGCCTGGGGTTTGCAATTGCTAAGTTTTCAGGACTCGACAGTATCACTTTTACACACAAATAATGCTCCTTTAAAGCATGTATTCCATAAAATTTTTAATTGTTTTCATAAATATTTGAAGAATTTGTATTTGTATTTGAGAAATGATCTCAAAAAGATTATTTTTAGATAAAAAAGGGAGTTATCATAACACTTAAAAATATTAAAGTATCTTACTGCTTTAAAATTGTAATTATTATTCTGATTTCATTTCAACTTACCGTATTAGCCAGCATGCCGGAAAAAGTGAGGTTCCGGTCTGCCGGATAGTTCAAGGTTCATTTTGCAACAAAACAAAAATTAATTTCTCTCCTCAATTTCAAACGCAAAGCAAACCACTATAGGGAAAAATAATAATAAACGCCTTTCTCAAAAGCAAACCAATGAATTTCAGACCTCCAAGGCGAAATAAATCATGGTGCGTTATTTTACTACTATGTATTAACATTTTTACAAAGTTAAATCGTTTAATTGTATTAATAAAATGATCTATACTGCCGTGTTACAAAAGTGATATCTGCACTGAGCGGCAAATGCAGATATCACTTCTTAATGTTTTATGCTTCTACGATGGCACTTTTTTTGAAAATTTTATTTTAATATTTCCCGTTCACAAATGACCATAAAACATGTATTTAGATAATATATGTTGAAAAAAATTATACTTGGTGACAATAATTCAATTTTCATAAAAAGAGTAGATTAGATTTTTGTGCTTGGCACACTAGTACATAACTTATATTATTTTTAAAGTTTTTAGTGTTCTTGGGATAGTATAAATTTTTTTTTCCAACCTTGGTTTTTCCAGCATGCCCGGAAAGGACTAGTTATGGATTATAGAAAATCTGTTGACCCTCGAATTTTGGGGCATGCCGGCTAATACGGGGAAATACAGTATTTATTAACTCTATTTCAATGTAGAAAGAGAATTACAGTCAAACCTTGTTAAAACGAACTCTAAGCCCACATTGAGCTCTAATACTAAAGAAGAGTCAACTTAGCGTTCCGTTTTTTCCCCAAGTGAATATGGCAAAAGAATTGCTCTTTTCACACTTAAACTCAAGTTTTATTCTGTAAAGCGTTTTGTTGTGCATTTTTCGAGTCCTTGATCTACTCGGTTAGGGCTGTCAAAAGAGGCGTTATTTCCCCATTGAACAACATGTTTTATTGCGCGAAACATTCTGCTACACTCGTTGGGAACTTAAGACGATGAGCTGAAGAACAGGAAGGAATTTCTTAATGAACGTACACCATCGCCACATGCCATTCACTTTTCCAGGGGCTCAAAAGGCTCACACCGAATGTAAATTTCGTCGAAAACCAACATAAATCACGCCCACTTATATAAAAATACTTACATTTCTGAAAGCCGGAGGGGGGGGGAATTACCCCCCCCCCAAACCCCCTTTAATTACAGGCCTGCCACATGCATGTAATTTTTTTTTTTTTGGCAAATTCTGTGTGAGGCGGGGGGAGGGGTCTTGGCACTTCTCCCTCTTTCCCCAATTTAATTGGTTTATCAGTTTAAATGTCTTAGCGACTGGGTTACTAAGGCCTTGATTACGGTATGGTACTGGAAGGGGGGGGAGGTCTCTAGTATCATCCACCGGAGGTACTAGATGGTAGTGACTTACCAGAGGGCTTTCGGACCCGCAAAATTTAAGAGCATGTTCTGGGTTGGCTTATATGATTTATTTCAGCACTGGAGTTTTTTTTCTTACTTTATTTTTATACTTAACTGAATATAAAAAGCTGAAAAAAAAATTCTTTAAATTGTTGCTAACTTTTTTCTCTTTTTTTTTGACAAATTTTAATTTGAAAGTTAACAAAAAAGGCTTGATAAATAAGCAAATTTATCAAGAAACCAGCAACATGCTATATGAGTTTTTTAATTATGCACTATGTTTTTATGTTTTGCAAAGTGAAGCAAACTGACCATAGGCGGTTGCTGGTATAGAAAGGGAAAAAGCTTAAGAAGGCGAACCATCTGGTCACTGTATTCAGCTAGTTATTAATGAAATAATGTGTACTACCAAGTAAAATGTACGCAAGCAATGTGTATTGCTATGCAATACGTTTTAGCTTTTAAATGTAAAAAAAAAAAGGATTAAGATTAATTGCTTCTGTGCCTTATAATTATTTTTTTTCTTGTATTTATATGATGTTAAACAAAGTTTAATAAATGACATAATTTGCTTCACTATAAACTATTTCTCTTATATATTTATTCTTTAAAATGTTCATTTATTTTTAAGATTAGAATAAGTTTTTGAATTATATTACTTCCAATTATAATTTGAAAAGTGTTAACAATTGCTGAATAAAAATTATTTTTTTCATGAATAATATTGTTTAGTTTCTTTCACACAATTTTATTTACATTTATTTAGAAATGAAATTCCATGGATTTTTCTTTGCTTATAATATGTTTGGAAAAGTTTTCATCTCATAACCATGTCTTTTCCCTTCATTGTGTAATAATCGTTATATGCTATGTGGGAAAAAGAATTCTATTCACAATATAGAGACATTCATATGGAGATTTTTGAGCAGGTTTGAGAAAATACTATGCAGCAGGCCTGTCATTTTTAAATTTTCTAGGTTGGGTTAAGGGTTTGTACCTTATGCATTTTACAGGAACAAGACGTCGAAATACATGAAAAATGCATATTTACATTATAATTTTAAAATCCAAGGGTCTTAATTGACTCTGATCTCCCAATTGACAGGCATGCTGCGGAGATGCTTTTGTTAAGATTTTAAAATTTCCTGAATTTTTACTGCTGAAAACAATGGAAATGTTTTGAAACAGTTCGAAGCATTACTCAGATGGAAACTCTGAATAGAAATGATTGAGGGCGCCAGACGTTTTAATGTTGCATTTAATGTCATATACATGGTGAAAAGACGAGTATTAAAATGTAAATTTGGCAAAATAATAGCAAATGTTGTAAACACAAATATTTTCTTATGGTGAATTTTAGAAGGATGTACCCTATCCAATTTTTAGCCAATATTGTGAGCTAATATGTAGCCAAGGAAATACCAATATTGGGAACCACTATCTAGCCAATGTGATGCCAATATTGGCTTTAGATCGGCATGCAATAATGGCTCAAGATTTGGATTGCAATAATGGCGGATATTGTCAAAATGTATCCCCTCCACTCTTTAGCCAATATTGGGTGCCAAGCTTAACCCATCTTTCAGCCAACATTTTACAATATTGCGCCAAGATTCGATGCTGCTTGGGTAAATATGTTGCTGCTAAATGTCGGTTTTTATATTTTAATATTTACGGAATACAAAATTAACATATTTGCAATAATAATTTTTTTAAATTTGATTTTTTAAAAGAATAGTGGTTATTTTGTTTTGTTTCTTGGTTGAAAGTAACTTAAAATGCAACTTAAACTTCATAATGCCGACCTTCAATTCATTCTGTAAACTAGCATCTGAAACTCACGCTTTTACAGTCGAATTCAAACCATTAAAAAATATGTAGACTTCCTGTATTAAGTACTTTTAAAGCAGAAAATTAAACAGCTTGTATGCTCATTTTGGACGTAAATAGTAAATAGAATTTTATCACAGATTTATTTGAATATATCTTTTAGTGTCAAAAATAATTTGAAGACAGTGTCCTCTCTTCCGTAGGAGCCTATAAGCTAAAAAAGGTTCAAATGATAATTTCACTGCACCTATGTACCTTTCAAATCTGAAAATCTCTCAGTTTCAGTATATGCGTACATTAAAGAATCAAAGACGCCTCTATTATTATAAAACCCTTTATTTTAAATCCGAATTTCCGATCCTAACAACCATATATTTTTACTGCAGTCTAATTACAATACTTGTTTAATGCGTATGCCTAGTATTACCGCATCCAGAACATCACCATTCATCATAAGAAGGGTGTAAATTTCTTCTCTATTTGCATTCCATTTCATTCCATTCCATGTGTAGAACAGCCCGAACGAGTTATGGCTCTATCACCGTTCCTGTTTTCAAAAACATTTAGACGCATCAAAGTTCAAATTAATGTCAGTTGCTAGATTCTCGATTCATTTTTGATATTTTTTTGTTTTTTCAAATTTGTCAAAAAGTGTGTGTCGCACATAGCGACACTTATTTTGGAAAGGAATTCAGAAATGTCTGAACATATTAGCAGGGGGTCTCAATAGCAGGGTTTTTTTTTTTTTTAACGTCCGATCTCAAGGTATGAAGGCCAGCCATGTGGCAGGTGACTGGTGTGCGTAGTAGGCGACTGTGCATCTCCCCATCTCTACACAATCTGTCACTGGAGAGTAAAACACGCCATTTTCTGTTGAGCTGCTGTCCCATAAACATGGCAGTCGCTATTGATTTTCCAGTCAAGTGTGAATTGCGAAGTGTTTTGCGGGTTATTGCAGGTTCTTATTATGAAATTTTGAGACTTACAGAAAGCTATTCAAAACAAACGAAGAGGCGTGCTGACTTCTGGAATTGTTCTACTTAATGGCATAGCGCTCGCGTAACCCAACACTTTTTCAGAAATTCCAAATGAAATTTTTGGAACATCCATCATTTAGTCCCGACCAAGTGCCAAGTGACTTTTATATGTTTCCTGAACTGAAGCAGGGGCTTGCAGAACCCTACTTGGGGCCTGGAAATGCATCGTGCTTCCAAAGTGACGTGGAACTCAAAGACAACTCACTTCCAATCATTGGAGGAAACATATTGCGAGGAAGAAATGCTTCAGTCATCAAGGTGATTATGTAGAGAAGCAACCTGCTTTGTACATTACTTTTGATAATGAATATTTTTGTATATTCATGCATTATTTTTATAGCCTATCGAACGTTGAAAAAAAAAACAACCCTCCTACTGCCGAGCAAAGTATCGAACAGGAAAAACAAATGGAAAACTAAAAGGAGAATACCTCAATTTAAAACAAGGCAAACGAGGTTTTATTCAAGGAAGTTTACGATACTCCTGGCATCCTAATACTCCCACGTGCCATAAAGTAAAAAGCAATTGATAATAACAAATTCAAGTTAAAAAATATATTGAAGATTTTGTTTTTTATAGCCTTATTTGAAAAATAATGATACTATTTATTTCTTTAAAGAAGATAATTAATATAAAATTCAGGATAACTTTAATTCTATTATTTGTATTGAGTTAACCGGTAATATCCAAATTAGAAATTTAATATGATTCAGTAACCCTTAAAAATATGACAGAAAGTAATATCCAAGTTCAGCTTCACCTTCATATTTATTTGGCTCTGATTTTTGACGCTTAATTGCCAATTACAAAACTTTTCAAATCGTATACTCACTTACATTTCCGTCGCAATTCTGGGTATATTTTGCGGAACTAAATTGGGTTTTTTTTATTTGTTTATTTATTTTTTTTATTTTTTATAATTGAAAGTTCCACAAAGCGAAAAGTTTCAGTTGAAATGATGAGTTTTATTCGCGAAAACTTAAATTGTATCAAAAGCTTATCAACACTATCCTTCCAAAATTTTATTAAAATCGGAGAAATGCTAATGCAATAGCTAGAAATATTACCATTAAATACGGCCAATGTAAGTTAACTCAAACAATTGTTCTATGTACTGACATAATTGGATATAAATTTTTAGACACGTTTTTTGTATTATTGAATGTTTTCTTCAAAGGTAGAAAACATTTTTGCTCTTTAATTGGTCATGGCGGCGCGTCTTTGTTAATGAATCCTTTATTACGGAAGTTCCCAAAGTGTGTCTCGTGATTTCAAATAGGGTGGTGAAGCATTTATTGCGGGGTTGTGATCTTATTCCTAAATTAAAATTTATAATATTACGCAGTTCTAAAACAATTGCATAAAAAATCTCATTAATTATATTTTCCTTTGATGCTATTTGCATTGCGGTATATTATGTTAATAAAAATGTGTTGATTTCATTTTTGTTCAGAAAGTTGTAATTAACTAAGTTATTTTAACAGGGATGAGACATCGATGCGGTGTTTTAAGGTCGAGGTTTCGTGCTGGATGATTTTTTTGTGCATCGATGTTTGTAACTGAGCAGGAAAACATCATCAATAAAAGGAAAGTAAAATGTTTATGTCTATCAAAATCAGTTAACATGACTTTCTTTATCAACTACTTATAGTGCGAACCATCATACTAAAAACCGTTTTATAACATTACTTTATGTAGAAATTGACTTACTTTGGGAAAAATATTTTTTTTTTTTTTTTTTTTTTGTAGGATGTATTTTTAAAATATTGCAAAGTCCAAAAAAAAAAAAGAATGATTAATAAAAAATTAAAAATATATAAATAAATAAATATCAAAAAATAAAAGATTTGAAAACAAGGTTTTAAGAGGAGGAACTTATAGGTCTTTGCCCCCCCCCCCCCCCCAAAAAAAACAACTTTTAAATGAACTGTCTCGTTTGAACAAACTTTTTTCTGATCGGCCAAGACACATCATTCCCATATTTCACTTTTTGATTTGAACGGTTTTCGTTCAATTTTTAACAGTTCAAAAAGAGACTTAGCATTAGCGTCTACGGTTATATTTAAGACCATCACAGATCCCGAAATAAAAGGCTTGTTTCCTTCAAACAAACTTTGTTGAAAAATGCTCTTGATGAAAAATGTATGGAAAGTATTTTTTTGAATAATCTGTTTTAAGGACTCCGATGGTGACTCCTCAACTCCGACTCCGACTCCTCAGCCATGGCAGAAATTCAGTCTCGGAAAAAACTCCTACTATATAAATTTTAGATCTTTTGACTCCGTCTATCGACTTCGACTGACGACTCCGACTCTCAACCTTTGACTCTCACTCTGACTCGGCAAAAATCACAGAAATGCAAGTGGGAAGAAATGAGTCTGCTATTCCCTAAATAGCTGTTCAGATGATTTTTTGCTTCCGTTTGTTTATTTCTTTTATTTCATTTATTATCATTGTCATTATTATTCCTCTTTTTTCGCAGACGATTTTTTAAGAGAACATTTTTTTTTATCTATGCATTTTCTGAACTATATATATGTACTAGCTGACCCGGCGAACTCTGTTCCGCTTTAAAGGCAATAAATAAACAAATTTTTGAATTTATTAAGTTTTTTTATTAGAAAATACAAAAAAAAAAAATAAGTACCTACAAAAATCATCCATTATTGTTTCTGTATTTACAACCTATTTTATTGCGCTCCAGAAGCTGTCAGAACATGTGCTTTATGTCTCCCGGCAACAGAGGCTTAAAAAAGGCTTAGTTAAAAAAATAATTTTTTCAGACTGCTTATCAACTGACTGCTCCATCCATAAATCCATCCAAACAAACGTTTGTATATATAATAGTAGTAAGAAGAACAGCCACCTTAATGCAGTCCAGGAGCTATCCCACCAAGCGCTTTCCACCTCTCAACCTCAGAGGCGTAAAAACTCTTAAGTGACAATCGTTTCTGACAGCTTATCACACATAAATTTCAAGGGAAGTAACGCGTTTGTTTATAATTTACTTCACAAAAAAGTCAAATAACACTCAACGCACCGTTAACTTACAACCTGTTTACTGCGCTCCGGAAGCTGCCAGAACGTGTGCTTTATGTCGCTCAGCCAAGGAGTTGTCAAAAAAGGCTTAGTAAAAAGGCTTAGTCAATACGACATTTTAGCTAAATAGATAATTTGCAATAAAAATATATTGCGGTCCTAAATTGAGATAAAAACTATCCTATCATTTAAGTCCGTCCAAACTGAAACTGCGTGCAAAATTTGGTTAAAATCGGTTCAGTAGCTGAGGAGTCCATTGGCCACAAACACAGGGACACGTAATTTTTATATATTAAGATGTATAATAATTTTTACTTTTTAGAAACGGATTAAAAATTTAATTTGAGGAGTTTTATTTAGAAACGATTTGTGTTTTTAAAGACATCTATTTTGATGATATTTGCATTTTTATTTATTTCTGAAAACGATTCCATAGTTTTTGTGTGGAAGAAATATAGTATTTGCATTGTTTGAAAGGTGCTACAACTTTATTTATTCATTTATTTACTTTTTACGTATGCATTTCATTAGATGTGAGGCATGTTTTATTTTTAGAAATCAGCTTTAAATGCTAAAAAGGGATGTGTGACATAATTTGTGTCAGATAATTAAGAGAATATCGATTAGATGCCAGAAAGTCAATTTCGGTATACGGGAAAGTATGCTCATTTATCTCTTGACAGAACTTCTTAAACATTTGATTTTTACTATCAATTTTTGAGATTCTTATACTACTTAATAATATTCTAACTTAATTACATTTTAATTACAATCGCAAAATGTTTCCATAATCCTCAGTAATTTTTTTTCAGTACTTCGATTCCTTAGCACAAATATAATTAGTAGCGTAATCTTTGAAAGTACTTTCATGGTTATTTACAGTTTTAATTATCATCGCCTTATCGTTATACATTGGAGTTCTTTAAATTGTTTCCATAAATTTGTTTAATATCATTATCTTTCGAACTTAACTAAGAGGTAAAGGAAGTTTTAGTGTGTTTTGCTGCTGCCTCTATAAGAGTATTAAAAATAATAATCTTTGTACATGGTCAAATTAATAAGGAAAAAGGCTTTGCCTTGAACATGAAAGATTTATAATTAAGTACATGTGCTGTAAATTACTATAAATATAAATAATTACTTAGTATAATGATTCTCGAAATAAATTGCTGCCAATAATTATCGTAGAATGTGATTGACTGGCAGTAATTACATTGATATGCGTACACTACACTAAGTCAATTTTTACATTGTTAATATCATAATAAGAAAATGGTTAGCCATGCAGTATATAGTTTTAAATATTAAAATGATTTAAAAAGAAACATTCCATCTTTAGGCACAAAAATGAAACTTAGCTGTTTTAGAATTTAAGGAAATGCATATCTGACTTTAAAATGCATCATATTTTTATCTCTAATTTTAAAACTTTAATCTTTTTTTTCCCCTTTTTTTTGTTTGACAAATGTTATGGGAAAATATCTACTGTTCAACTTCATCTTATACCAAAAAAAAATATTAATTTTAATTATACTTTAAAGATGTTTTACTTATGTTGTGTGAAATCTCATTGTAAGTAAATACTTTCGTTCCGATTGTATTACGGAAGAGGCAAAAATAGTGCTTAAAGTGTTAAAATAGTACATAAGGGGTGGGGTAAAAAGAAAACTTTATCTGTGATGTAAAATACTAATTCTCAGAGAGGAAAAAGTGTTACATTTCGAAGAAAACGCGCTGTAAAGCTAATAAGATTTAGAAATGAATCATTTTTTACCCCGAATTCAATTTCCTTACTGAAAAGTCAGCTTTCATTTAGCTCTTAAACATGAAGGGATATATTAAACGAGGAGATAAGTGTCATGACACTCAGAAAAGCAAAAAAATAAAGACCATATAATCACGTCTATATATTTACCTAGACTATGTATTTACGGAAAAAAGTACGCGTTGTCTGTCAATATTAACGAACACGTTTTTACTCGCTGTACAACTGTCAACAAGTATGAATTTATATCAATTACACAGGTCTGCGATGAAAAAAATTGTTGCATATTTATACGGAAAAAAATAGTGAAAAAATTCTATCACCCTCAGATAAGTCACAACTTTTGACTGAAATTTAATATTTTTAGGATCTTGAGGTTAAATATGGGCAAGATTTTTCACTATTACAGCCTATATGTGTTAAATTTAATCTGAACAATAGAGCTTACATGGCGGACATGTTATTAAACAATATGGGCATGTTACTTGAAAAAAAAAAGTTTTTATTTATTTATTTGAATAAGACAATTAATCTAAACTGGAAAAATCTATTTCCTACTAAAACAAGACAACTTTCACTCAGTTTGCTCCCTTCCCATTCTTACTGTCCACTAGGCCTCATTATGAAGAATGTAGTAAGCCGTGACCTTAAATGCAATCAGTGACTTAGTGTGGAGCTATAGCCACTGTTTTGTGCTTTTTTGAAGAAATGGCTACTAGGGGATAAGTCAACTCTCTTAACTATTTCTGTTATATTAGGGTGGGTCTTAACGGTCAAAAAGCAACAAAGGAACATATTTAATTTTGTTAAGAAGGTGTATTTTGCATAATTTGGTGTTAAACTACGTGATCAAGATAAATCTTGGGCTTCCCGTATAGTGTATTCTGTGTGTTTGGAAGAACTGAGACAATTGTTTCAAAGTACGAGGAAATCACTTCGTTTTGGAGCTCCCATGATGTACACTGTTAAAAAAAACCTGAATTTTCAGGATGATTTTTACTGATTTTAACAGGAAATTTCCGTTTTCGCTTCAAAACGTATCTTTTCCTTAAAAAAACGGAAATATTCCGTGAAATATTCCGCATTTTCATCATTTCCATAGCCTACGAGGATTAGCATAACTCAGCAGCACTGAAACTCGTAGGCTACGGACTATTGGATTGGCTGTGAAAAGCATGAAGTGACGTAGCTGCCATACGCGGGAAAGACAAGATGGCCGATAGCTGAAGTAAAGCTATCGGCCAAAGCTGTGAGTGAAGAAACCAAAAGATGAAGCAAGAAGCATTATTATTAAGTAAGTGCTCTTTTTTTTGTATTTTATTATGTGTGTAGCATTGTTTTATCTCTCCATTCCTGTAACAAACTATTTTTGCAATTGCAATCTGTTAAAACGTAATACGCGATTTTAAGTGATAGGTTGGGAATCTAATGTGTTTTTCTCGTAAAATTAGACAAAGTATTAAGTAGTCAGATTTTAGACTAGACAGTTTTTGATTGTGCCGGATACTATATTTTTCCGAATACAAACATGTTTAACTGTAATCTTTGTCTTCATTTTTTGCCTATTTAACAGAAAATGGTACCGAAGTATATTTTATATCTCTGTGAAATGTAAATGAATATCTAATTAACTCCTATATTTATCCACATAAGGTATAATTATTAATTTAAAATAAGAAAATTATGTTCTTGGCCAAGAGGACTTAATTTACCTCATACCAATGCAAACCAAATTGCCGTAATTTACATTTACACAATTGAATCCAGCTTTATTTATTTTTTAAGTCTTTAGTATTGCGTAGTGTATAACTTGTGTTTTATTTTAGTCACCTTCTTAAGAATTTGAAATGATGGTAACTTTTCTTTCAGCTGCTTTTTTAATTAAAAATAAACTTGCATTTTATTGACTTAACACATTTCTGAACTTATGAAGTTTTTTTTCTAATGTTTGTTTCATGTGTGAATGATTAAATAACTGTAAAAGAGATTACTGTAGGGTGTCATAAGATTTAAGAAGAATTGAAAAGCAATAAACTTTAAATTTAATACTCTGGTCCCCGCTTAATCGGGTAACTGATAAACGAATACCCCGCATATACAAATAAAACATCCCCGAACCCATGGCATAGACGTAATGTTGAAGATCCCCGCGTAATCAAATAATAATTCCTGGAACCGACAGCATTCGTTTAAACGAGGCCGACAGTATATGAATGTTTGCATTCAAATAGCTTTGATCGTACTTTAAAATAGCTCTGAATATGGTACTACTGTCATCCCCGCTTAATGGGGTAACGGATAAACAAATACTCTGCTTATACGAGTATAATATCTCGGAACCGAATATTCCCCATACCAGAAACGCAATATTAAAGATCCCCCGCTTTATCGAATACTATTTCTTGGAGCCGACGGTGCTGTCGGCCCCGCTTAAACGAATACTGTTGGTTCCAAGAAATACTATTTGATTAACCGGGGTATTTGTTTAAGCGGGAATCTTTATCATTGCGTCTATGATACGGTTCCAGGATGTTTTATTCATTTAGGCGGGGTATTCATTTATCCGTTACCCAATTAAGCAGGGATGACAGTATTAGTAAGTATAAAATTTGAATTACTTTTTTTCTCGGTAAGTCTCTAATGACGAAGAAAAGTACTGCTTAAATTTTAAAAAATAGTGTACAAACTTAAATATTAAAAAAAAAATATGTATATAAATAATAATCACACGTTAATTTTAAAAAATGCAATCATACAAAAATATTATTTTTTAAAAAAATATTCTCATTCCCCCTTCCCTTCTTTAGGTTGTGGCTGATCTTGAGTGGAGCAATTCTTGACTGGGGCGAAGGATTCCCATCCATATGCACAGAAAAGAGCAGAAAAGTAAGTTCAATTTTTGATTACTTTTCAGCAGGGTTCGCCGATACATATCAGTAGATATATATCCCGTATTTATTCTGAAAATATCACGATATTTTGATATTTTCGATATTTATTTTTTGAAATGCGATATTTTCAATAGAAAAATTGTCTTCATCATATTAATGATGTCATCTTTAGTATGATGTAATAAATAATATGATATTCCTTTTTTATTTTCTGATAATAAAATTAGAAGTTAAAAAACAACTTGAATAGAGATGAAAAATGCCTAGTTAAAAATGAAAAGTTAATCAGAATATGGAAATGTGTCTAATGTTTGTACAATGTGTGTTAGTGCTAAAAATAATAATACAACCGAAAAATGCAACATATAGTTTTTGTTTTAGTAACAAAATTACTATGTAAAACAAAACAAAAGATTTAAATTTTATATTTGTTTTTTATTTTGTTCAGTTAAAGTTTTGTTTTATGTCTTTGCAATGTGATAAAACGATAAATAAGTTGTTTAGTTGTAATGTTTTTCAAATAAAGTCAATATTATAGTTTGAAGTATTAATTAATAAAAAAGTTATGGTATAAAAAAAATACATATAAGTATTACATATTGTAATAATCAATTACACTAATAGTGTATAATGTACGGTTATCAATAAGTTTTCATGTTTTGGTTTGATATTACATGATAGTTGATATTTATGTATATGATACTGTAATTATTTTTATATGAACATAATAGTCAATATCCAGTATAGTAGCCAACATCACCATTAGGTTATGTAATTTTTAAAACGTTAAACTATTACATTTCAGCAAAAATGGCTGCATAACATTTCATTGTTGTAAATTTTAATGTATATTTATGTAGAGAAATATTGAAAGAAACATTAATTTTTAGTCTGTACTGTCATAATACTTATTTAAGGAAATAAATAACATTGATTTGAGGATGTAGTTACTGATTAAAGAATTAAGCTTGGGCGAATTGAAAATATCGGATATATATCAAAATATCGGATATTTTTGAAAATATCACTATATTTACGAACCCTGCTTTTCAGCTTATAATTGAAATGATTAATGCATTGCTAATTCCTACTGTGCATTCATTTAACATATGGAGTTTTTATTAAGTTTTATGCTCAATATAGTCCTGTTATGGACCGCTTAATTTTTACTAATATTTTATTTAATAATTTTATAGCTATACAGAAAGTTCTCTAAAAATAGCTTGAAGCTAATTTTTAAGTTAATTTCATGAACTAAAATGTGTGGTCGGTGACTATTACTTGTACACCCATACACGATCTAAGTCAAAATACTTGTGTCTGTGTGTGTGTTTGATAGCCGAAGTCATGTGCAAATGAAACATCTTTCATGTTAGTCATTGTCAGTTCCATACATAGCGCCCTTGTGGTTGGGGGAGGGGGGGGGGCGGCAAAAGGTTTGAAGGCGCACAATCCAGAAAATTAGCTCTATAAGTTACAGGGGGAAAATATTTTTTATATCGTAATAGGGGGTGGGGGTACACTTACAAATCTTGCGGGGGAGCGCACCTTAGTCTATGTATGCTATTGGTCATTGTCATGTGATGAAATGTGTTGACTTGACTAATAATTGACTTACTGTAAAATGTTTTTATTCTTATCTATTAAATGCAAAGTTACCTCACTTCATTCAATCATCTTCATTCATTTGATTTTTGTTGTGATGTGGATCAAATAATTTCCCGGAGTGGGTAGATAAATGATTTTGGGGCAATTATCCAGGTATTTGCCCCAGGCTAATTACATACTCAAACTTGGGTATTTTGTTTTTAAAAAAATTTACACACAGATTTAGTTTGGGCGAGGTAAAGAAAGTTTCCCCGCATTATCAAATACTCTGTTTAATTGAATATTATTTATTTCAATCAACAATATTAGTTTAATCGGGGCCAATAGTACATACATATATATATTGCATAGTCTATGATACTTTTATTAGAATTGTTAAAAGATGTAAGTTAGTTTTTAATGGATCTAAGAACCTTTACAATGTGATAGTTAGAAAAATATCAGATGTCAATTTTAAGAATTTTTGAAATAATATCACAACTACCATCATAAAAATCGAAAGTTAAAAATCAATGTAAATAAAGCACAAATTAGGTTAGTTAGCACAAAAAAGCTGTGAGGGAACTGAAAGTTCTCTCACAGCTTTCATGTTGTGTTGCTCCATTGTAGCCTTAAAATATCTATATGCTGTATTTTTTACCTAATTTGCTTTATTTACATTGATTTTTAACTTCAATTATATTTTAGCACAAAGCTTATTTGATCATTTTTCATTTACCATTATAACTGTTTGCTGAATTTCATTTTGAGCTCTATTATCAGTACTCTTTATCAGTCACATCTCTTTCAGTTTGAAAATTTACTGAACATTCTTTGTCTATTAATTAAAATTTTATTCTTTTTAAATCTGGGAAAATACTAGAGATCTTATGCTACTAGAGTATGCTTCTTTATCCGCTAGGCTAAAACTTAGTCATCATGTGGAGAGAGTCGTGGTAGAAAAAGAGGGGAGGGGAGCTGTTTGTGATCTTTGTCGCCACGTCATAATGAAGTTAGAGTATGTTTAACTAAGTTTGCACTTAAACCGCATTCATGTGTACAGTCAAACTGTAACAGTACTGCATATTCCAGTAAGATTGTAGCTCTATGGAACATACATTATTAAAAGAAAAAGGTTGTTATTTGAAACAAGTATTTTATTTGTATGACAAAATATATGATGTTGCATGTTATTTGTTTTTTCTTATTATATATTTTATGTCTATAAAAGTTTGTAAGACAGGTTTAATTGTTCTAAATTTTCTTTGTTTAATATATATATATATATATATATTTCAATATATTATACTCAAAGCTTGGCATTATGTGTAAATTGGGTTCACTGGAAAATAAATATCTGGATAATTTACATTGGTGATTGCGTGTTGGATGCTAAAGCATAACATGTACATAGTAGCTGAAGCTTTGGCACTTTGGTCAAACTCTGTTTCCTGCTATCATTATTGTATCATCATCATCAAACGCTCAACAGCCTTTTGCAGGCCAAGGCCGACTTGCTGACTTTCCTCCAGCTGACCCTATTAGTCGCAACAGCCCTCCATCGATTGATTCCCATTAGTTTTAGGTCATTCTCCACATCATCCAACCATCGAGTGGGTGGTCGTCCTCGACGTCTAATCCCTTCAATTTTTGCAAAAGTCACTTTTTTGGTAGAGACAGCATCATCATGTCTAAAAAGATGTCCTAGCCACCGAATACGTGAGGCTTTTATAACTCTTACGATGTCAGTTCCGGCAAATTTGTCGTTCTTTCTGTTTATCTCATGATTCAGGATTCTCCATCTATTGTCTTCTTGAGTAGGTCCAAAGATTTTTCTTAGAATTTTTCTTTCAAAAATCCATACAGAATAATAGGCCTGATTAAAGTTTTATAGAGGCTCAGTTTTGTTTTTAGTGAAATGAACTTTGAGGTGAATTGGTTTCTGAGGCCGAAGAAACTTCTATTAGCCAGAAAGATTCTATTATTTACTTCAATTTTCAGATCGTTCGTAGAAGAGATCAGAGTACCCAAGTACTTAAACTGTTTTACGGTTTCAAAGGTGTAGTTACCTATCTTCAAAGAAGACAAATCGGGAGATTTATTAGTCGATATCAAAAATTTTGTTTTGTCCGCATTGATAACAAGTCCCATCTCCTTTGCTGCTCTCTCAAGCGCTACAAAAGATCATTATTGTATATAAGGGTGTATTACAAAATTTTTTTTTGGGAAATTCAAAATTTCAAGTTGATAAAAAGTTGCCACTATATTCACATAGTTACCAAAAAAATTTGAAAATTTTAAAAATTATTTAGGTATGCGGGATTACCTTGAAGTTTCAAGTTTTTTAGTAAAAACGATGATTTTTTAAAAGAATGTATAAATTATATCTAAAGCAAAAATAATTATTTAAGTGCAAAAATGGACTACTTAAAAAGTAATCTATCAATAAAAAATGTATTGTAGCTAAAATTTAACTTTTAGATTTCCATAAATAGTTATAAAAAAACATCACATTTTTGCTAGTCTGTCATATTTTTAGAATATTTACCTATCCTACAGAATAATTTTTATTATTGTACCAATAAGTACAAACATTGAAGTACTGCATTTTGAAATAGGGACTTGAAACTTCAAGGTGATCCCCGGCATACCTAAATAGTTTTCAATTTCAAAATAAATTTTTTCGGTAACTATGTGAATATAGTGACAACTTTTTGTTAACTTGAAATTTTGAATTTCCAAAAAAAAAAATTTGTGATACTCTATTGTATATATTCATATTTAAAATTGAAATGTAGTGAAGTTAAAGAAATGTTTAGTTGTTTTCAATATTTGTGTCAGGTAAATTTTACATACCCTTTGTAAAACAGTCCAGTATTGGCACTTGATGCCAAATTGTTTTTTCCTTGAAATTTCCTCTTAAGTTTGTATTACAGCTGCATTGTTTTCCCATACGTTCTTTAAAGAACTATAAAATACTTAAGTGAATTAAAGTGGTCCCTTTAAGAGCTTAATTTTGAGTAATATGTCTTAATTATTTTATTACGAAGATCTTTTAATTTCCGAGAAACTGGGAAAAAATTCCTTGTCAAGATATAATAAGAAAGAACAGAGAAAAATTGTGTTTTTTAAAATGCTTCATTCTGATTTACACTGTTTAGTATGAGCCGTACCCTGCTGTGTTAAATCAAAACTTATGTTTTCTCATTGTATTGTCTTTGTAGGGCATTATTTGGGGAAACTCCCAAGCTAAGGAATCCAAGTGCAGAAAATGTTTGGTTTTCTTTTAGTCAAAAATGTTGAGTTTTTCTAGTTAAAGAATGTTTGTGTCATTATTTTGTAAATAAATATTTTTGTTTTACATTGTTTGTTTTTATTATTTACATTAATAGAATTGGCACTTATTTAAATGCATTCACTTGGTTCAAATCCTATGTATATTGTAATGCATATTTTTTAATGATAATTAACTAGTTATTTTTGTTACTGCTATTTTTATTTTAAACTGAGTCCAGACAACAGTTAGTTATTTCATGATGTAAACCAATTGTGCATTTTAAGAGTTGCATGTATAAACTTACTGGTGCTGAGGGTTAGTAAAATTTAGTGAAATGATTTTTGTAATTTTATATCAAGATTTAAAAGCTTAGTCACAAAACTTAGCTTTTTTACTTTAAGACTTTACTTCATTTACATATTTGTTTTAACCATTAGCTCAATGCCTATTAAGAAATGAATAAAAAAAACAATGTATAAGTCTTTATTTAAGCATCATTAAAAGTTCGGACAATCAAATCAGAGTTATCGTGCATTAAAAAAATAAAACTAATAATTTTCAGAAAATGTTTTCCTCTGAATCAACCTATTGATCTACTAATTCACTGCATTCATGAGTCGTACCTGTACTGTTTTCTTGTGATTTACTGCATTGATTCTAAAAATTTTATTCCTGCATTGTTAACAGAGCAAAATAAGAAAAAGGTAGTTAATGACAACTGCTGTTTTTTTTAAGAAATTAAACATCTGAATTTCTACATTTTTAAAGTTAAATTTTGTCATGTGCCTCTTTTCCTCTACAATTTCTAATATTTTTATGTTGTGGGAGACCACATATAAAAAGAAATTATGGTTATAAAATCATAGAGTTATGATTTAATCGAATATGATACAATATTAACGAAAATAAAAAACCAAATACTTAAAATTTGAATAAACGAACATGCTCAACTACAACAAAGTTAATGTGACGAAATTAATGTTTGTCAAAACTACGAAAATGATTCTCAATTTAACGAAACTAGGATAAAGAAATATTTCCCTACATTTGACGAAATTCATCCCAAAAAATGACGAAAACAGTTTCTTTAATTTGACGAAATGTTCGCTCGGGGTATATTCTTGAAAGTGATTTCATCAAAAACAAAGAAAATATCGTCAATTTTGAGAGTGCATTTCTGAAAGTGTTGATCACTATGAACACCATAACGTAAATATATGAAAATGGAGGAAATCGGTTAAAATACAGGATTTTTTTTTAAAGGAACCACGAATGTTTCAAATTCAGAAAAGAAAAGAACTTTCGGAAGAACTTAATTTTTATTCAAACATTAGAGAAAATATTTCATGCACCTTGTTAATACTTTAATTTTTTGAAGTTAAGCGCTTAGAAATACTATGCATTGATCATTCCATTTTCAAAATATTTGAGTATTTTATGCGAAACTGATGAACTAAAATTTTTTATGAAAAAAAAAGCCAATCCTTGTATTGCTTTTTAGTATTTTTTTTAAAAAGCAAGATGTTTAAGGGTTTGAAGTATGAGCGGACATTTAAACTTTTCTAAAAAACAAAATTCGTAAGAGTTTTAAAGTTTACATTTTTGCGCATCGTTTTGTCTTATATTTTTTTATTTTCCGGTGAGCTAGTTTAAGCTAATTTTTTCGTTGCTCTATTTTTCTATTTCTCATTTTCCCATATTTTACTCAAATTCCATACCCGTCTTTCTGTCGACAAACATGCTTGTCACTTTTATGTTATTTCAGTGTTCAACTTTTTTATATATATATATAAAATACTTTATATATATATATGTGTGCGAGATGGAAAATTATTTAAATTAAATAATTTTCCATCATTATCATCATCCACCATATTTAACCAAGCGCTTTTATAGAAGCTTAATATTAATAGCAAATTATGTATGGAAGTTCAATAAATTAGTCCTTTAAGTGGCGCAAAATGTGTAGATTGGAAAAAACAACAAATGAACAAATTGAAATTTTAAGAAATTTTAGAGAAACATTTAAAAATTTGCGAAACAATATAAACATATAAAAAGAACAAACGAAAAAGATAAGGCAGCACATTACCCGTGATTACCCATGTTTGTTCTTTTTGTATGTTTATATTGATTCGCAAATTTTCAAATATTTCTCTAAAGTTTTTTAAAATTTCAATTTGTGTATTTGTTGTTCTACACATTTTGCTACACTTAAAGGACTAATTTATTCCATACATAATTTGCTATTAATATTAAGCTGCTATAAAAGCGCTTGTTAATTTGCAAAATTTAAATAATTTTCCATCTTGCATATATACAGGGCGTCCACTCCTATCGTGGACCAATATCTAATTTCTTAACCGTTAGAGATAAGCATATAGTTCATTTAGGAAAAAATCTCTAAATTACGAAAGGAATTTTGGGTCTATTCAATGTTTTTCAAAAAATCAAATTTTGAAAGAGTTACGAAATTTAGATTTTTATACAGCCCCCCCCCCCCAGTCCTATCAATGACATTTAGTAAAACATTCTTGACACTGTAACGTTTAAAACTTAAAAAGAATCACTGTTCTATCACAAAAATTGACCGAGTTATGACGTTTTGAAAAATCAAGATTTTGCATTATTTCATGAGAGATCGCTTCACCGATGACGTCATGAAATAATGCAAAATTTTGATTTTTCAAAACGTCATAACTCGGTCAATTTTTGTGGTAGAACAGTGATTTTTTTTTTTAGTTTTAAACGTTACAGTGTCAAGAATGTTTTACTAAATATGATTGATAGGACTGGGGGGCTGTATAAAAATCTAAATTTCGTAGCTCTTTCAAAATTTGATTTTTTTGAAAAACATTGAATAGATCCAAAATTCCTTTCGTAATTTAGAGATTTTTTCCTAAATGAACTATATGCTTATCTCTAACGGTTAAGAAATTAGCTATTGGTCCACGATAGGAGTGGACGCCCTGTATATAAGTATAAGCGGGGATAAAAAGAACCGAAAAAATTAAGAACGGAGAATTGAGAAACGAAAAAGTGACGAACGGAAAAATGACGAATGGACATTTCTCAAAATCACGGAAATATAATTAACGAAATATTTTCAGGACATTTCTCAAAATAACGGAAATATAATTAACGAAATATTTTCAGGACATTTCTCAAAATAACGGAAATATAATTAACGAAACGGAAACACTCCGGCAACTCAGCTGCCGTATATTTTTTCATTATTTTCAGGAAATTTTTTTAACAGTGTAGAGAGAGCCTGAAAATCACAGTGATGGCTGAAATTCTTGTTCGTTCCTGTTCAAAAAAAATTCATACCCAACCAACATACGTTCGGCTATTCGCCTTGTTCCTCATGAACCTAACTTGCCTAATTCCTTCTCAAAGACTTATAATAACTTTGCAACACATGTCCATCACTATTATGCTCTTTTTAGCTAGGTTTGATTATTTTTCTGCTTTTACCTTATGTTAAAATTTTTTAAAAATTCAAAATTATTCGATTTTTCGTACTTTTTTCAAAAACTTCAACTTTATTTTGCATGCAAGCCTTACGTGATAGAAAAAAACGAATGCCATTTTTGAAATCAGCGCAAAAAAGTACATAAATATCAGTTAACTAAATCAAAACAATTTTTAAAAAGTGTATTTTTTCAGGCCTGTGTTATTGTTGGTCTTCGGCATTTTTTAAACGTCGTTTCTGCGACACCCAAAAGCCCCCAGATCTGATTTGGACATCTTTAAAGTGCTATGAAAGTTTTTTTGTCCAGCTAGTTGACTATTTATATGTAAAAATGTCATTAGTGTAATTGATGTTTCAACTAAAAAATGTTCTTCCCTATTCTTTTTCGGCAAAATATAAGAAAAAGCCTATTTACTCTCAAAAAAATTATGGAATAAAACATAAATAAAGTTTCTTAGCTAAAATGAGAGAGGTTCGATCTTGAAAAGAATTTATTAAAATTTGACTAGCATTTTATATCCTGAAAGATAAATTAATCTTAGACATATTTGCAGGTTTTAACGCATTTCACCAATTTCCAAGAACTTTCAAGAGATTGGAATAACTATCTCTTTTACCTTACTATTTAATGTTTAGCAACAAATTTTCATATGTAATATTACTCCCAAGCGATGCCAATGTAGAAATTTTAAACATCCTCACCGTGTTTCATTCAAGTCATAAGAAATTTAATATGTCCCTCCAGTGTTGTGAAGAAGATTTTCATCGGAGGGCGAGAAAAATTCCTTGGATTAAATGTAAATCCCATCTTAGTCTTCTTCTTTTTTTACAAATGCTATTTTTAAAAATCTTCATATTGTATAAGAAATACTCGTATATTAGTGAAACAATAACCTTCTGCTTATATGCATTCACTAATGTACGAGTATTATATGAATTGAAAACTTAATGCTTTTAGTAAAACAAAAAATCGTGAATATACACACACACTGGTGCCCAAAAGGTAGGCATAATTCGTAAAATGTGGAAGAATGTTAGTAAATATCCGTCAAATAGTTAAAAATTTTGTTTGGAGAATCATTGATCGAAGTTGAAGCCTTATGCATATGCAAATCATTCCAAATGACGTCAATATGGGCAAAACTTCTGCGCATATGAAAATGAGTAAAAATCGGACTCACTTGGCCGAGGTAGAAATATCAGTTACTGCTCAAGTTATGTGCTACATGTTGAGTTTTACGATTAAAACAGACAAATCGTCGGCACCATTCTAAAATAACGAATGTGAAAAATCGCGTTTTTCAAGTTCGTTGGTTTCCCGTAGTACTAAAAAAGGACTACCTACTGGTAAAATGATGAATCTGCAAGATGGTTGTAAGCCAATTTCATTTTTACGAATTCACAGCTTTGTCCGATTAAGTTATGCTATATTTACGAATATGATAACAATAAAAAAGAGACAAATAAAAAAAAAATTCTAAGGATTTATTGCCTTAAAAGTTTTTTATAAACGTTCAATAAATTGTTTGTTTTTTTTTTAATCTCTTCATCCATTATTATTAATTTTTATAGCCATTTTGTATCCTAGATGTAAAATATCGAAAATGAATACCATGAAACTTCATTGCAAACTATCAAATATTCTCCAAAATTTCATATTCGATACTTTACCTTCAATTCAGTGACTTTCGACCGAAAATGTCCATTTTGGTAAAGTAACGAATATTTTAAAACAATTATTACTGATAATTTTACAAATAATTAAAATTAAAATGGTACCTTCGACCGATAGTTTTACACTTAAAGATTTCTATAAAAATTTTAAAATATAAAATAACCAAACGCGTCAGGTGCAGGCCCGCCAATTAGGGGGGGGCGGGGCGGGGTCAATTCCCCCCCCCTGGCTTTGAAAAATCAATGCATTTACATATATGTGGGCGTGGTTTTTAATGTTCTCATTTGAAATTGCATTGTGTTTGGACCCTTTGCACCCTCCCCCCCCCCCTGGAAAAACTTGAAATGACGTCCCAGGTCAGGTGGGGAAAAATTATATTCAGTGTTTTGGCTCTCCTGAAAACTGCCAATTTTCACATTCGTAATTTCAGCATGGTGCCGTCGACATGATGACACAAAGGCGCTAACTAGACATGCTTCTTAATTGAAATGCTAGAATCTGAGCGATCGCAAACGGAAGTGTATCTGTTACTCGATGTCCCTGAGTTTCATCTTAAGACACTGGCAGAGGTTTCAAAATACAAGAGCTGCTACCCTAAGACCAGCACAAGGTCGGATAAGAAAAAAAATAACTACATGACCGATATTTGGCAAAAAGTGTTTGACGCTAGAGGCTAGCTGTGCCAGAATACTGGGTTTAGCCCTCACAGCCAATATATGTCCGAATTTCGACGCAAACTGTTTGCAAGAGACTCGATATTGTTAATCTGTATGCCAGAAGACCAACGGTTTGCATTTCTCTCAAGTCTCAGCATGAACACGTTCATTTAAATTGGAGTTTGAAACACCAACAGTGGTGTTTGGCAGAGTGGGGTTATGCAACGAAAAGGAACGAATCTCGCTTTAGTCTGAAGACGGATTCTCGTTGGATAATTGACACAGAAAGAACATCTCATTGAATATTGACACAAAAAGAACATGGAATACGTTTCCATAAAGGAAGCATCATGGAAAAGCCACCATTTGCAATGTAAATAATATCGCACTTTTGCATTGCTTTCTTTTGCTATAACTGTATTAAACTATCATCCCACGTTTCTAGCCATTCGGACCCTAAATTTCGTAAATATTCACATCACCATCAATTACGCTTTTCTATTGTACACCAGCATATATATCGAGCCCGTTTAGTGTAATAAGTAATTAGTGCAGCAAAAAAGTAATCTAGTATGCGGGATCTTCATTATTTAGAGACAAAACTACAAATTGCAATGGTTTGGTTCTCTGAAAATGTGTTACATTAATTGGAATATTCTTTTAACCGATATTCCAATAAGCGATCTCTCGACTTGTGTGTGTGGGAAGTAGAATCACTGTACAACACAACTTAGAGTAACGCGAAATATGGAAATAAAGAGAATTTTTCACGAATAACTCATCTTGGAGCTAAAGCAAACTTCTCGATCGCAACAAAAGATCATAAAATGTTTTAGAAGCGAAGCACAGAGCTTAAATTTCGGTTTTGCTGTTGCCTTCTAAATATTTAGCTTCGAGAAAGGGCTTGCATACGTTTAGCATCAAAGCGGAGGCTTCCAATCTGTTCAGTTCTTAACCGTGCTGTTTTAATGTTTACAAATATTCACTTCGTATATTATATTCAATTTTTTATGAACTAAAATGAATTAAAGTTAATTACAATTAGAATTTGGAAAAGAAGCACTTCATTTAAATTTGCAATAGTAAAATGGAAGGGCTTCCTGTGATACGCGTTTTCCGTGGTTAGTGATCACAATCACGTAAGGTGTAGAGAAAAAAAGACTTGACATGGTAGAAGAAAACTAACCAGTTTTTAAATAAGCCTGTCCGTTTTTCTTTAAAACAGTTCAAAAATCAAACTCAACACAGTGCATAAAAATTGTCCCCGTAGGTAAAAATAACAGGATTAATTTTCATTTGCTACTGTCTAATGTAAATAAAATTTTTTTGCTTTGAAAATTGCGATATAAATATTTCTAAGGAAAAAAAAAGAGAGAAATATCTTTTACTAAAATAATAAAATACACACGACTGGATTCACTTCTACTGTGACTACAATATTTGAAGAAAAAATACAGCAAAAGCGTGTAAATACAGTTTTGAAAATTGATTCGTTAGAATAAATAACATTAGAATAAGGACAGTAATAATCTAAAACCTCGTTTGAAAAAAATGCTTGCCAAAAGACTAAAAGATTCAAATTTTGTTGATAATACTATTTCACGGCAATAAAATAAAGTTTGCGATAATAATACAAATAATAACAAAGAATCAAGACTAAGAGACATTACAGTTTGGAGTCTACAAGAAAGGAAAGAAATAAAAGAAAAAGACGAAAGAAAAAACGTAATAAGATGCGAAAAGATTTATCGTCTTCAAATACAGAAAAACGCAATAATCAATGTATTACATGATGAGTTAGCTAATAACGGCAATGAGGCGTCGTAAAACTTAAGGTTCACTCTCCGCATAAACACTGAATCACATAATTTGCTATCTACGCATCACAAAAAAGATAGAATGAGAAGCACCAAACCAAGGTGAAGGGAAATCAAGGATTAAAAAATATACAGACTCGACGTTGTGACCACAATGTCATATAAGTCGTAAATGATAACTTCAAAGATTATATAAAAATGCACACCAACAATTTAAAGTTTTTTCATTCGATAAATACCACAGGCCAACGATGAAAAAACTTTTTTAATGAAAATACCTTATTCTTATGTTGTTTAGGTTGCTGAATCCAAATATGATGCTTAAAAAGTTGTATCACCCACCATTTATTCACATTTTATAGTTACATTCATGAAATAAAGAAACATTTTTAGAATTTAACAGCTTTTTCATAGTTAAGATAACATGAAAAAATAGGTCTAATGAACAAAGATGATGTTGGCAGCACTGCTGAAACACATGCTACAACATGATGGGGGATTACTGTTGGTCACTTCACCGGGAAGTTCAGCAAGCTATTCATCGCAGGAAAAGCTACACAAGAAGCTTCAAGGAAAAAAGGGAAAGAAAATATAAAACAATTCCAGTTGACAAGTGAACCTTGTATCATCACATAAAATTACTATTCCAAGTATTTTACTGTAAATACAAACCATTTTTACGATTCTACAGTGTTTCATTGATTTCCCTATATACTGTAAATGGGTATTCGACTATATAATAAAATACATTTTGCTTGGAAACTAAGGGTGATACATAAAAACTACAAGCAGATTTGAATTCAGCACATAAAAATCTATCAAGATCAGCTATTAAAATTAAAAAAGTTTTCAAAAAGTTTTTTTTTGTTGGCCTGTGTACTTTAAGTATTCCACGTATATTATGTATCAGGGAAAAACAATTAAATTATAACCATGTAATTAAAAAATGTCCGATGAACGGACAACACATTTTAAATGATAAAATGGTAGAACAAACTATAATTTTTCATATAAACATGCTTTTACTTATGCTTTTACTTTGTTAAATTCAAAACATTAATCCCACGATATTGATACATTGTAAAAGACAATCATAACGATTACAAATAATATGAAATTTATCATCAACATCGAACAAAAATATAATTTCCCCCTTAAAAGCAACATTTTATATATTATAGGCTGTAGGAAAGATAAAAGCAATGGTTTGCTCTAAATTTGTTGCCATAAAGTTCCATCTCCTCTGCTTCCTAGAGATGTTTTATTTATACTTTTGTCGTGAAACAAAACGTCTTGATTTCCCAGTAGGCCAACATTGGAGTTCTTAGCAATTGCAAACATATATTTTTTTATTTCTGTTTTATTTATATATTTGTGCTTCTTTTTTATCTGTGTAACTATCCGAATTGGCTAAAGGTAGCTGAAAACAAATAAAATACATTAAAGCTATCGTGGAGCAAATAGATACAAAACATTAATTTCAAATAGAAATATCAATTTTTTTTCTCCAGCTTTTTTTCGTTTGAATGAGAAAATATGTTGATGCTTCGAAAAAGAAAATCGTCTTATATTATTCTTTAACAAAATAGAAAGTTTAAAAACAATTGGCTCATGAATGAAATATTTTCCAATTCAAAACATAGTCTTTAATCTTAATTAGGTTAGTGCACATAGCGTCTATTAATATTTTCTTTAATTGCATTAATTAGATTAATAGTGACACTAAAAGGCTTTTAAAAGCAATGTACCAGTGGCGTACATAGCGCCCTCGCAGCTCCCGCGGTGGCGCAATGTACTGTCGTGATATTTATTTATCTTTCTTTTTTTTTTGCATTACCTATTCATTTATTTACGTATTCTTTTCTTTGCTCATTCATTTGACAAAAATTGTTTCGAGTAATCGAATATAAAATATTGCTTCCGAAAAATTGTTATTTTTCATTTTACCCATAAAGGAAAAAAATGTCCACCTTTCTTTTTTATTAACAAAAAAAGAAGAAAAAGAAAAAGAAAAACGAGATAGAAATTTACAAAATCATGTTTCAATGCAAAGTTTAAGTTACATTACTCTTTCTTGATGTAGTTTAATTTTCAAAAGATATTTCTATTTGCTCCTTTAAAAAAAACTGCTATATTATCTTCACTATGTGACTTTCCTCAAATTATTTATTTCTTGTCTTTCAATATAGTATTTGAATACAATCTAAGCAGAGCATGATTCATTATGAAAGGCAAAATCCAAGAAAAAAAAGTGACAACTGAGGTTGTCACACAATGCATAGAAAAAAGTAAGGAAAAATAAGTATCGGACCCGAATTGTATTTCTTTATCTTAACACGAATTCCTGCAGTCTATTTGTTACCGAAGACACCCACACATTTTAGCCTCTGGACAAAAAGGTATTATCTCCTTGAAGAAAAGGCAAAAGTCCAAGCTTGACAAATGGTCCGTACTTTCTTGTCCAGTATCAACGAGTGGAATTCTTTCATCTTGGTCACTTTTGGTCACATCCAGGGGAAGAAAAACGAGGCAACTTTTTTTTTCTCCCATGGATTTGAATGCTTTGGTAAAAGAATGGGTGAAAGTGCGCCAAAAAAAGGCGTCTAGTGTATTATGTTGCTTACTTACCGAAATGTATATTTAGTTTATCCAAATTTATTTTGATCAAAATTAGTTTTGAAAAAAAAAAAAACACTTCGTTTGTGAAAAAATGCTTATATTCTAAGCAAGTATAAATAAAATAAAATATCTACAGCTTGCAATCCAACTTGTATCCAAAAAATAATCTTAATGGGGTTAAATTCTTTTTTGAAAAAATGTAAAAGATCATAAAATTTCATAATTGGTACTATTTGCAATTTAGTGATTTTGCAACTCCATGTTATTTTTAGCTCATATTTTGACCATGAGATATTGTAACACAGGGAAAATACTCATATATCCTCCCCCCCCCCCTCTAAATATTTGGTGCCAAAATTTTGTTCTATGAACTACAGATTTTGTTTTGCGTTAAAAGAAAATAATAAGTAATTCCTTCCGTAAAATTAATCTTACTGGAAAGGAATATAAAAAGTTAAAATAATCAAGTTAGAAAAATACTCTAACAACACATCAATCTGATAAAATTTCTTTGATGCAAGACAAGCCAGATTCCTTTGAATTTATCAGTTGAACACAATTTCATGTGTTTTAACCTGCTCAGAAAATGCATCAAGCTTTTGAAAAGGATGGGTGCTGACGATAATCTATCGTTCGGATTTTTTCTTCTAATCAAATAATGTCCTCAAGTTTCTTATTTTCGCGTGTCAGACAAACACACAGAGAAACCGACAGAACGTCACAGATTAAACACACAGAGAAACCAACAGAACGTCACAGATTAAACACACAGAGAAACCGACAGAACGTCACACAGATGCCGTGCTAATCGCAAAAGTGGTATCTGCAGTCGAGTTTAAACTGAGATACAACTCTTTAAAGTTTTGCACCCACCATGTATTTAACTCAGATAAATTTTTTTCAGAATTTTTAAAAAACTATTTCCCAATCTCAAATTACCATATTTTTTTTCATACAGAAGCCATCAGCTTCGACATATATCTGTACCTCAGAAAAACGATTGTCGAATACGTACATCTTTTTTCCCCTCTACTGAAAAATGACGAAAGTGGACTTACGTTAGTCTGGTTCTGAGGTACATATATGAGCCTTGCCTCCTGACAAACTCAGGATAGATTTACGACACAGAGAGGTTGAATTAACAACCATGGGCAAGGCGGGACTCGAACCCGCGATCACTTGCATACGAGGAGAATAGTCTACCTCTGGGCCACCGTGGTCCCCAAATGATCATATAACATTGTATTTAAGTAAAATATGTCACAAAGAGACATGTGGTGACGATAACTGAATTTTGTTAAAAAGTAAAAATACGAATTTTGTGCTTGGCACAATGTGCAGAACACATTGCCCCATCTCACGAACCTAATTTCAAAAACGTCTGTTCTAAAATATTTATACAGTTTATTTATTCATATCTAACTTTAATTCCTGCCTTATTAAAGATGGAAAATTATTGCTTAAAACCATACCCTTTTCTCTCTTTTTTTCGTTTTGCATTAAACCAGACTGAATGAGATATATTTCAATTATAATTAACTAAGTACACTGTCAAAATAAATGTTGTTATTACAGTATAATACAGCTAACAGTAATAAACTGCAAAAACTTCTAATTTTAAACAAATAAACTGTAAAATTGCTAATTTTACAGTACTAAACTGTTAAACTGTTAATTTTACAGTAATAAATTGTGAAATTGCTAATTTTAGTTTATTATCGCACATTTTACAGTTTTAACTTGAACCTCAGCTGCCAGTATTATACTGCTGTTTTTACAGTAAAAATACGGCTAAATTTTACTAGTTTTACAGTTTATTACTTTGCATTTTAGTTTTAAATTGGAACCTCGGCTATCAGTATTATACTGTAAAAACAACAGTTCATTTTTTGCAGTGTAGAAAGAGATATGCAAATGCAGCTTACTTGCATTTACATTAATTGATAAACTACTGAAAACAGATAATAATCCTTTACTAAAGCAATTTTTCAGGAATGGAAAGAACCCACAACTTGTATGATTGCAAGTCATGCACTTTTGCACCACATTTGAGTGACATAACATTGTCCAATACTTCAACGCCTAATCAATCATATTTGGAAGGAAAGAAGTTTTAGAACTAGTTCATTATATAAACATTTGCGAAAGTTCTGCAAAGCAGCGCATTTTTAAAAACGGAGTGATAAAAAGATTGATGACGGTATTGATTCCTCGAAACAGCGTGTCAAAGCAAATGAATCATGCATAAGACGTTTTACTACGCAGAAAATTCCGTGGGAAATTTAGCACATAGATGACGTTTCAAAAGGGTGGAAAAGGCAGCATAATTTGATGCTTTCATTCTTAATCTATTTTGCTTAAATCTTGGTGATGCATTTTTTATGATATCTCTTTAGCATGCTTTATACTAGGACGGCTAATACACTGCGATGCAAAAGTTTAGACAAAATGCAAATATGGGAATAAAAAGAAAACTATTCAGCGAAATGCTTTCAAATTTCTACTGCAGGTACACAATATGGTTCCAAATACGTGTCTGGAGTTCTTATAACTATAACTGGAATCAAATTTTGGATATTACAAAAGACATTTTTTTACATTGTTGCAAAAGTTTAGACAATAGTCAGATTTTATGCAAATATCCCTTGAAATGTGATTGGTGGAGGAAATGCGGGACTGTATTATTCATTTATAAAGTACAGAGATTGCTGAATAAATAATCAAAATCTCAAAAGCTCTTTAGTTCTCGTGTAAAGAAGATGAGAAAGTTTGGAAGCCGAAATTTGAAAAATAACCTATTTTATTAATTTTTTGTCTTTTAAATCGGCTCTAGTATGGTAGTACATTGTTTTTTACTTTGTGGAGAGCAAATTCAGACATGCGTATCGATCAAAAAGTCCAAGAAAAATTATATTTCTTAAGGATGAAGGAATTGAAAAAACGGCTCAGACTGACGATTCGCCCCTTAATCCTACAAAACTTCAACTTGGGTCAAAAACAGCACGTGACAGCATAAGTAGATGAACAACTGAATCGGAATGCATAAAAAAAACAAAGAATTGTGCCTGAGCCTTTTCGGACAGAGTGTCCCAAATAAGCCAGATTTTAATGTGAAAAGCAGCATATGTATCATCGTGACTAAAAAATGAATGGTACTTTCTTTGATAAAAATTATTAAAATTGGGATGGCCTAGATGGATTATAATTCTTTTCGCGGACTTGAGAAATATCCAATGATCATATGCTGTGCTGCTTTTACCAATAAAATCTGGCTCATTTGGGACACTCTGTCTGAAAAGGCTCAAGCACAATTCTTTGTTTTTTTTATGCATTCCGATTCAGTTGTTCATCTACTTATGCTGCCACGTGCTGTTTTTGACCCAAGTTGAAGTTTTGTAGGATTAAGGGGCGAATCGTCAGTCTGAGCAGTTTTTTCAATTCCTTCATCCTTAAGAAATATAATTTTTCTTGGACTTTTTGATCGATACGCATGTCTGAATTTGCTCTCCACAAAGTAAAAAACAATGTACTACCATACTAGAGCCGATTTAAAAGACAAAAAATTAATAAAGTAGGTTCATTTTTAAATTTCGGCTTCCAAACTTTCTCATCTTCTTTACACGAGAACTCAAGAGCTTTTGAGATTTTGATTATTTATTCAGCAATCTCTGCACTTTATAAATGAATAATACAGTCCCGCATTTCCTCCACCAATCACATTTCAAGGGATATTTGCATAAAATCTGACTATTGTCTAAACTTTTGCAGCAATGTAAAAAAATGTCTTTTGTAATATCCAAAATTTGATTCCAGTTATAGTTATAAGAACTCCAGACACGTATTTGTGACCATATTGTGTACCTGCAGTAGAAATTTGAAAGTATTTCATTGAATAGTTTTCTTTTTATTCACATATTTGCATTTTGTCTAAACTTTTGCATCGCAGTGTATGAAATACATTATCATACATACACTGCAAAAAATAGATGTTGTTTCTACAGTATAATACAGCTCCTTTTATGATTTTACAGTATTAAACTATAAAATTGTTAATTTTACAGTAGTAAACTAAAATTACTCGCTTACAGTAATAAACTGTAAAATTGCTAGTTTTACAGTTTATTATTGTGCATTTCAGTTTTATACTGAAACATCTGCTGCCAGTATTACACTGTTGTTTTTTTAGTATATGGCAGCTAATTTTATGGTAATAAACTGTAGAATTGCTAACTAAGCAATAATAAACTGTAAAATTGCTAATTTAGCAGTAATAAACTGTAAAATAGCTAATTTAGCAGTAGTAAACTGTAAAATAGCTAGTTTTACAGTTTTAGACTGGAACCTCTGCTGTAAGTATTATACTGTATAAACACTATTTTTTGTGCTGTACTTATTGGTATTATATAAATGTAATGCAACACACATTTGTTAACGACTAGTGTAGCACATTCCATAGTCATTTGTGTACAATTCGCGCATCAACCATATTCTTAAAAATTGAACCGCTTGGCTATCCATTACACAGATTGCTGATTTTAGTACAAATTATATCATACTTATTTTAATCAACTTAAAGAAGCGTAAAAGTAAGTTAATACCACAACCATTCAAATTGAACATGGTTTTTGTTATTAAATCAGTATTATTATCTCCACTATTTTAATCCGTTACTGCTCGGTACAAAAAAAAAAAAAAAAAAGTTGCAACTTTCCTCGTGTCAACATTTTAGAATCCTGTGGCTCTCTAGAAATTTAGAGTTGCCTGTTCAATTATTTCCTACCATATATTATTGAACTTTTTATAAGGTTATTATCGACATTTCACTGGAAATGCAAAATGGGCGATTCGGTTCTAAATCTAATATTTGTTAAAGCGCTCAGTAGGAAATCATGTAGTACCACAGAGACGTCTTGATAGTGTAGCAAAATAAAGTTTTTATGCAACATAAATATATTTTGCGAATTGTCACTACTGTAGTGTTTCAGCTGGATCCTTACAAAGCTTTACGTTAACTTCATTCTTTTTTAAGGTCATTTTCTTTGGTCGATAAAATCCCTGATTTCTGCCCGCATATTATTGAGCTAAGGCAATCTGCCTAAAATCACCGAAACTCAACTTGGAATTGCCTAGTAAGGATTATCTTTTATTTAATCTTCATTGATTGTTGTAGTGTCTTCTGTGAAATTGAGTAATCATACTAATACAATAAAACGATTTCGGTACTTAACACAAATCTGTGCAATCAATGACGAAACCGTTTGATATATTTTGTGCTGCATACTCTTCCAGGTTAGGGGAAGACCGCCTATGTTGGACCCCCTAAGAACAGGAGGCCTGTGTCGCTCAATGTGAAGCAAAACAGAAATGCAAAATAGGGCATCGTGAGCTAAATTTAATCAGGAACCGCCCTAGGAGCTTATATTTTCTAAAAATATGAAAATTATTTTTTAAAAAAATATCTTATAAAAAGTTGCAAAAGTCCAATTTAGGCATATATGCGCGTAAATTGAACCATGCGCTTCTTAAATTGGACCGTACCAGGAAAACGTAGAATAATTTATACTTGAACTATACAGCTTTTTTCAAGTATTTGCAATAGAATTTCTTTTGCTTCGGCCTCACTTAGGCAGTGTTGATAAACTCGCCGATGGCATTTCATACAGTTAATCATGTTTTGTACTTCATCTCTATGACAAATATTGCAATAACAATTGTTTTGTGCAGTTTCTTGCTTCTTCTTGTGTGACTTTTTTTGCTCTATGCCTCTTTTATACGGCGTTAGAATGATTGCTGAGACAGCCTTCCTTTTTTTTCTTTCTATTTTTTTAAACAAAGGTGATATGTGAACCGGCTTTACAAAATCATAGTTTGAGTTGGTAATCATGTTTTGATGAGAACTATCTGCCGATTCTGCAGAAATTGTACTAATTTAAGTCGTAGCTAGCTCTTTTACATGGTGTACCGAACATGTAACCTGTTCACTTTGAGTAGTTTTAACTGGACTACTTGCCTCTAATTCTGCTGTAGCCAAGTCAATGTCATTAAACACATGTCAATTAATAGGCCACACTGTTGTTCTTTGGAATCAACTCAGAGCATTTGCCATGCCCTTAATTGCGGTTTGCCCATAAGAGTTACCAAACAGTTCTCTTATGCGATATTATAAAATGTTCTCGCATCCATGTATCACATGCTCGATTAAAATATGAAGACAGACTGAATAAAAACCACATATACGTACATATGGTGTCTAAAGAGAAAGCATTATTATATCGTTCTCGTTAGAAAAGTTTATTGCATCAATGTTCTTTATGTAAGTGCTGTGCCCATCCGTTATAGAAGGATATTCTTTTTACATTGCTTGGCTTAACAGTTCTGATGAAAGGTTGTATCAATTGTGCAAATTATCGTTTGTGATCCAACATTTTTTTTTTGAACAAGTATATTGCTCACCAGGGAAGCTTTTACGATAAGGTCATACATGTAACGTAATTTTTTGAAAATAAGCATGGGGAGCTTGCACTCATGCAGCAAATAACCAGTGTGTTTCTACCACGTTCACCACTCATCACTGATGCAATCTGATGTTAACCTCTATACGTCAATATATTTTGGGACTTTTGGACAGTGAAAAGACCGGCTTCATCTACATTGAACATTTTAGTAGCATATAAATTGTTTCCAAAATATCGAAGAATTTCATATTTTTCTCTCGGTAAACCAGATTAAATGTTATTTAAGTTAATAACTATGTTTAACAACCTGAAACTGCAGCTTAATGGGTGAAGAGAGAAAAAAAAAAACATACATTTCTGCTTGGTAAAAATGTGCTTGATAAAAAAAGTTTAAATGAATATCTTGAATAGGGGTTAAAATATGCTTAAAATAATTTTAACTACGCTATTAAATAAAACGAGTCACTTATTTTATGTTACGATTAATAAAAAGTCTTGTTTAAAATCATATTCTTAAATTGGACCACCGGTCCAATATAGGAAAATTTTTACGGTCCAATAAAGGAAAACACGCCATTTTTTATTCTTCAGCTCATAGCTCTGTCAAAAACTATCACAATAGCGCATGTAAATACATCGATGTAATCCTTATTAAACACAGATTATAATACTGTAACAGCATTTTACCGCAATTCACAAGTTTTTGAGTTATCTTTCTAGAAACAAGTCCGAAAAATAAGATTTCTAACGTTTTCAACACAAATCAAGCCGTAACTCACGCTAAACAGTTCGAAGACCGGTGAAACTTCATACACATTGATTTTATTTCTAAAACTTTATGTTTCTACTATTAAAGTGTAGCACAGATCTCTGTACTAGATTTTAAGCCCGAAGTCCAATTTAAGCAGTGGTCCAATATATGCGGTCTTCCCCTAATCCACAACTGATAAAACCGATCGTCCGAGTTTTTTTGCTCTTCACTCCGTATTAAACAAAATTTAAAGTATAATATTTGTTTCATAGAGTTATGCAACTTTAAGCACGTTTTTAATGAAAAACCACCATTTCAACACACTAGAAAAAAAAGCTTTGATTATACGAATACATATATAATAGGTTAACAGTATACATCCAAGCAACAGAAGTACTAAATTTTTTGAATAGGCAAAATCTTATTGAAAGAAGGGCAGATATCCAGATGTCCATTTCCGCAACAGAATATGTTTAAAATCCAAAAAGACCATTCTATTCCGAACGCCATTTCGATCTCAGACTTCAAAAAATTCAAATCCGATTATTCTTGAAAAACTGAGTGGAAATCTCGGTGAAAATATGTAAACATGATACACTGAAAACTGCATTGAAAAGAAGTTTGAACTACATAAATATTCGTTGAAAAATTGAACTAAAGCGAAATCTACGCAGTTCTTTACAAAGACAGCATAACATGAGCCATGTAAAATGTAAAGATACTTCTTTACTTCCTTGAAGATTTCGTGCGTGAATTTTGGAAAAATTATTTTTTTTTAATAATTACTATTTATGTAGAGCTAAATACTGTACATTGCTTAAAATAACTTTATGTATTTCTATTTTAAAGCAAGTCTTAAACTTTCTCTGACTTCAAAATTTGGATAAAACCAAATCTAAATTTTACTAGACAGTAATTAGGAAGTCGTAAAAAATTCTGTGAAAAAGTAAAACTGCTTTAAGAAATTTTGCATCGTTTGATGACGGAAAAACGATTTGTAAATTTAAAATAAATCAGTAGTCAAATTTTCTGACACTTCCAATGACTGAAAAAAACATCAAAATAATTACAGAAAATTAAAATATTAAAACTAAGAAATCTATGTACAGTACATTCTATGTAACGTCCAAAATACGATTAAAGAATATTTTTTATTTCTTTGAGACTAAAACGCTAAGGCTAGTAATAAGTGTATCAACAAAACATTGCAAATTTTACTTTTAAAATTATCCAAGAGAAAATATGAACTTTTATGACTGGCGTACGCATATTCTTGTAATTACTGGAATTTTCATCACAATTGAAGGGGCCAGTGGATAAGGGTGATATGTGACAATTTTTGAAAAACCCACTTTTTACCATGGATGAAGGTGATAAGGTAATAATAATTTTTTTCTGCAAAGCTTTTTCTAGAAATTTTAAAAAATATGACGTATAACCTTTTTTCACTTGCATCTTCAATTGTGCTTGTGAGTTAACACAATTTAACACACACTAATTTGAATTTGTGCAAATCGGCGAAATTCAAATGTCACATATTACCTTCATCCACTGGCCCCTTCAATTATATTTTACGTAATGACCAATAAACGTCTGTGAAAGTACTCCATCTTCTACTCAACCAACGCTAAAACCAGTGCTGTGTATTTGCGCTTTACCGATATCAAAGTTACACATCCCTGCTAATGGACTTTTTTCGAGTTAAAGATAGGCTTGATAAAAGTCATTTACTATCAGCAAAAGGCTATCAATTCTTCATATGCCCTAGCCTTTCGTGAGTTTTTATTGATGACCCGAAAATGTGTTGGGTATTTTGTACTCATTTATTTATTTAGTTATTTATTTAGCTACTCTTTGACGAACAGTTCATTAGGCCCTTAAGCTGTATTGATTATATATAATTATCGTAGAGGATGTCAATCCTTGCAGCTTCCTCATTTTTCAAGCAATCAATGAGGGATTTTTATATTTACCGTTTGCAATCAGAAATCCTATTAAACTTTAGGGTCATCTCTAACAATTTATCTACTAACTGATTTGGAATGAAAATTACCTTTGCAAACTCCGTTTGTATGCTTGAATAGTCTTTCTTATATGAACTAATGCGTAAACATTCTCCGTTTTGTTGCGTTAAAATTTTCAGGAATAATTTAAGAAGTTTAACAGAGAATACAAAAAACAAACATTTTTTGTAAGAGTTGACATTGTTGATCTGAAGATTACAATGCATAAGCCTTCTGCAACAAAATTCTCTAATTTAAGAATTTTCATTTGCAAAAATCAGTCATGTTAGTCTGGTTCTGATAAAAAGATACTAGACCTTGGATGGTTTCATTAATGTTTGGTTAAAAAATGAGATTTTCTTCGATTGGCTCAACGGCAGTAATCGGTTTCGGCAAATACAAGTTTGCTTTCTTTGCCCTTGTTTTAACAAATAGATTCGCTCAAGTCTCAGTTCATCGGAAGCCAACTTATCAGAATCAGACCATAGAAAAGTTGGTTGTGACAACGGAATAATTTTACTTTGCCGGACGAAACGCTTTGCTTCATTTCTAGTTTTAATTTTTATCAGCATCTGCTATGGTAAAGGAGAGTTCTTGTTCCTGTTACAGATGAGGGGGGGGGGCTGCAATCTTTGCGCTAAATGCAAAGTTTTAATTAAAATAATTTCAAGCACACAATAGGGGTTAACAATGATATATCTTTAACCAGTGTACAGTGAAAAAAAGTAGCTGTTGTTTTTATATTATGATACTGGCAGCCGAGGTTCCAATTTAAAACTGCAAAATGCACAGTAGTAAACTGTAAAACTAGCAATTTTAGTTTCTTACAGTAAAGTTAGCAATTTTACAGTTTATTGCCGTAAAATTTAGCAATATTATACTGTAAAATCAACAGAATAATACTGGAAGCCGAGGTTCTAGTTTAAAACTGTAAAATGCACAATAATAAACTACAAAATTAGCAATTTTGCAGTTTATTACTGAAAATTAGAAAATTTAGTTTATTACTATAAAATTAGCTGCATTATACTATAAAAACAACATTCATTTTTTACAGTGTATAACATGATTTTCTATTCGATTACTGCTTTTTTTTTCGCTGTCAAATCGTTATTTTAAGTAAAGTATGATTTCTTACCTAAACTTTTAATTATCTTATCATAAAATAGTTTTTGTTCTCTAAGCATTGTGACTACATGAGTTTGAAGTCAAAACAAAATCTAGAGTCTGTATAAAATACTGTGTATATAAATACGTCACTTCCTTTACGAAAGCAGGCAACAACGATGAGAGGCTTATGAACCACGCATAATATGATACATACCTTACAGGTTTTGTGAGCAAGAACGCTGCTACTAAATTAAATTTCATTGAATCAAGTATTGTTTTACCGAGCGCATAATGAAGTAAATTTACTAGGTTTGATAAACGTTACGACTTTTTTTCTTAACAGCATCGATGTTTCAGATCATTCGCTTTAGGCATAGTCGGATAATTAAGTACTGTCACCAAAAGCACAGCACAATAGGGTGCAGATTCTGCAAGTAAAGTACTAACCGAAATACCTCAAATCAATTCAAAACCTTCATATGCTGAAGCTAATTAGTGTAAAAACATTTGCACAACTACTAAGCCTCTACTTATTTCGAGATTTAGCCAGGTGATAGTAAAGCCCACAAGACAACAGCGGTACTCTTAGTAACTATTCGTAAAAGAAATGCACTGAAAGCAATAATAGACCCCCCCCCTCCCCACCCAGCCATCCAACAAAAAGAAAAATCTATTTAAAAAAAAAACCGATGAAACTACCGAGAAAAATTTCGCTTTCCCATTAAGTGAAGATTATACGACAGAACATCAGAGATTAATGAATGTTCAAAAACTATCAAATTCGAAAGGAAAATATGTCATTAGAAATATATTTTACTTTTTACTTTTCCCCATGTAACTTTTTAAAATAAAAATGTTCTACCTTTCTTTTTTCAAGGTACAAATTTCATCACCGAAATAGAAAAATATTATTCCAATGATAATTTTTTTTACAAAATACAGTTTTCGTCCTCTATGTACTACAATTTTAAGACCAAATTTCAATTTATCCGTTACAAAAAAGGTAAGTCCTTTTAACTATTTCACTTTGGCCCTAATTATTTTACTTAATAGACCTTATCTTGGTGTGTAGAAAGACAGTATTTATTATTCGTTAGTATTCACTAACAAATGTATATGATTTACCCTATTAGAATGGTTTAAATTTAGCCATGAGTATATAACTATGACGCTAATTAGAAAATTCTGATGTATAAATGCTCGAAAAACTCTCACATCAGTTAAAACTTTAGTCGTTTAAAAAAAGTCTCAAGTGACACTAATTAACTGTTGAAAAAAGAAAAACAAGACATGAATATGTTATTTACAAAAAAAAAAAAAAAACTGCTACTTATGTTTTTTTTACTGATTTCAGTTTTATTTTGTAAGATTAAAATAAATATATTTTTGCTGAACAGTAAAAGAAAATAAAACACCGTTAATAGGCACGAAATTGAAGAAACTGCATTTGTGCTTATTAACGATATTTAATGTTAATTCATTTTTATTTAGTGTCTCAGGCATTGAAGATATTTTTGAGTTTAAGGTTCATGTACACATATAAAATTATGAAAATGTAAAAAAAGTGGATTTTTTTCTTCTGGTTTAGCAAAATATACTCCAATTGACAGAGTTGTGTTTTTAGAAACATTCCCTGTACTGTGTGATTTTCTTCGGTAAAACCTTCCACGTATTTAAGTATGATCAGGTCTTCTCTAATCTTACCAAAATAGGGGTGATAGGTAAGCTAACCATAAGGGGAAGAATAATAAGAAGCATTTTGAGCCGCATCAAACAACGTAGAACGATGCTAATTTCAAATACGTAGTTTAGTTGAGTATGTCAAAAGGATAGCAAAAATGCAAGTTTTAAATTGAAAACTTCGGATAGTTCCCACTCATAACATCCCTACAGTATAAAGAGGGCCATGCTGAAACGAGAAATCAATCTAGGCTGCTAAATTAACGAACCTGTTCTAAAACAACTTATTTCAGTTTCTTTTCGAATAAAAATATTAATTTTGATTGATTTTCCGAATAAAAGTATATTCTTAAAAGAGTAATTTCCCTCGAAATTAAAACGCGTACAATAAGTCATGACTTAATAATATTTACACTTGGCGTAAACCAACCATAATTTCTCGAATGTAACCATATTTATATTGCCCAATTAACTCAGATTCCTGAATTTCTTCTCAGTGCTTTATCCAATAAATGATTTTACTTTATATCCACTTCATTACCTAAACATGGGAAAAAAAGTACGTACCTCAATTACTGAAATTGGAATTGCCTGTTAACGAAAGTATCCCCGGAGAAGGTCGCGAAGAAAATAATAAGGATTTGAAGTTCGCCGTTAAAGAATACTCCCTAATTGGTTAAATCTCTAAGTATATTTGTTCTTCTTTAGATCATAGTAATTAGAAATGTTGACTTAAATAAAACTAAAACTAATTTGGCATAAAAAGCTAGTATTAGAAAAATGGGTTTTTAAACTCTGTTGCGATAAGAAGTGTTTCCGCTGCAATATTATTAAGTTAAATTTAACTAAATGTGTATCAAGTTTTCATAATTTCTTAGAAAGTAAAAAGATAGATTTTAAATATGTTTTTTGCAGTGAAATTTTTAGAATTTCTGCAATTTTACAAAGTCTGCTATTTTTAAGATATTTTAACTTTCCTTAATTTATCTAACTTTGAAAACGAAAATGATGAATTCGTGTTATTGTTTTTTTTTTTTTTTTTACAAAAGCATTAAAGTCACGTATTTCACAAATAGTGTAGCCGCACGTCACCTGGCAGTACAAGAGTATGACTTTCCAGCAGGTTTTTCTATATAAATACCTCAGAATCAATCCCAACACAAGGTGTTATTCTTTTCAGTACACATCAAAGAAAGAGTTGGGATGGGCTAGAAACTTACCAGCTTTTTAAACAGCTACATCTACTACTTATATTTTAGCCATCTTTGAATATAGCAGTAAATTAATTCCAGAAGCGAGCAGCACTAATCCTGTTAATTGCGATGTACACAACAACGTGTTAAGATAAGAACTGGTGGGGTTAAGTCAACCACCATCATAGCGAAGGAGTTGCAGACTGGCATCGAACCACTGAATAGTCGTAGATATGCACACCCAAATTCTGTGCAAAGGCTAAAAGAGTGGATGCGAGATACTTAACCAATAATATGAGTGGTGCCCAACCAGCATCCCACGGGCCACATCCCGCTCGCGACGCTGATTCATGTGGACCGTTGTTTTGTTCAATGTTGTATATCGAAAAACACGAGAAATAAGAATGTCACAATATTCTTACCTGTTTCCTGTTGTCATATGTTACTTAAAATAATAAGAAAATTTTGGAAATTTTACGTACGTTCTGACCAGAGAGAACGATTTGAATGATTGAAGTGCGGCTCTGGGGCAGAAAAAATTGAGATCCATTGATTTATAGAAATGCAATCTAATGACTGAAAAGTCAAATCTAGCCAGAATGAAGAGCTGAGAATCAAGTATTAGTTGGAGTTGGAACACTTTACCCAGATACATTGCTACATCACTATTTCTTGAGCTTTGCTATATGTATACCTCAAGTTAAATTCTAAGAGAGCCCTGACCAGTCCCTTCGAATTCGAAGCGAGTTCTTTGTAAACCATCAGCTTAGGATATACCTCAAATGAAAGGCTTCACAACGGCGGCTCTTATCTGCCGAAAACAGGAAGAGCTGTTGAGGTCTATTAAAAAATTCAATCGCTGCGGAGAAAAATGTTTGAAACTTTAATCGCGAGGTATGCGCAATCCATAAAGCTACCAGCCTATTACTATCCACCAATCAAGCCTCACTCTTCATGATTGACTCCCAGGCAGTAATTGTAACACTAGTCAACGATACCCCCACTGAATATTTGAGAATAACTCGATGTGAAACTTAAAGAACACATTTCGACTGGGTGGGAACTAGGTACCTATTGCAAGGTAGGTCGACCTTGGAATGGGTACCTAGTTCCGTCATCCTGATTGGTAAAGCTGACATAATGTCTAAGGAGGGAGTAGAATCAGACTTAAAACTGAATTTGGACTGCTAACACACCTTAAAGCATGCGCGGATGAAAACAAAAGTATGGTTAAATTCCAAATAACATATATGGTCAGTAACAATTGTCAATTCTTCGTTTGTAACATACTTTTAAATTATGACAAATTTAATTACATTCTGAACGATTTGTTATAAAAGCTTTCCTTTGTTTTACAGATAGAAAAGTCTCAAGAAGTATTTCAAAACATTATTTTTAATGAATAGAATAACTTTAGTTTAATAGAATATTTCAAAAATTAAATATACTTAAAAAATTAACCCGAGTTTTAAAAAAAATACAAATTTATGGAAAGAGTTCTGTAGTCATATGACTTGTTTCATAGCAGAAAAAGTTTTAGAAGAAGCTTTGATCTGAACTACAGAACTCTGAAAAGAGTTTAGAAAAGCAATTTGTTTTCTTTTCTTTCTTTTTTTTTTTCTTCTGAAAACTAAACTTCTGCGAAGTAAGTTATAAGAAGACATTGTTTCTTTTAGCGTACTACTCGTCAAAATAAACAATATAGATTTTATCCCTCTAGTTCCAGTCTACTACTTTGTCTCATCAATATTTTTTACGAATTCACAAAAGTTTCGTTCACTTTGAAAGTCCACAAGTCAAGGGTTTAAGAGAAAGCGCGGTGCCTTCGGTTAGTTTGAGTTGCTACTATAAGTTCTTCTCTTTTATTTTTTTAGCTTTGCAAGCAATATTTCTTTAAGTTACAAAAGAAATAACACAATTTTTATTTCATAATTTGTAGGTTTTACTGAAATACTGATTGTTTTACTTGTACTGTGGGCAATAATAGCTGGAAAGCTATTCTTTTCTGAGGCTTTAAGAAGATTACATTTTAAAATTTGAACAATTAATTAATGAGACACATCTACAGGGCAATTCCATGCAAGTGTGGAAAAGCGTTGGAAAAATCAAATTACAGAAATGCGTCTGTTTTGCATATTTTTTGGTTTAAAAATGTTAGAAGTTTATTATTTATACTAATTTTTTGTCAAGAATGTAGTATTTTTAGTTTTGGCAGCACTTTGAAGTTGGAAATGGAATATTTAACTTTTAGCAAAGCAAATGGTCAATCTTTCAACGTTGGTAAGTTTCAATTTTTTTTCTTTAGATAACTGTTTTAAAGGAAGAATATTGATTATTACACTTTAATTCAATATTGTGAATTGCTAAAACGAGCGTTTTCACTTAAATTAAGTGATTTATGTAAACTTCAAAAATGCACTGTTCTATGTAACGTAAGTTACCAAAAACATGTTAAAGTTCATGTTGAGCATTAAGAAAGGGCAATGGAATGTTAACAATGCTATATTTTCTATCTTATAAGTGTGTGTTAAGCAAATAGACAAAGTTTTTAAAAAATATATATTCTATTTAATTTTTTGTGCTACAATCAAAACATGCAATGAAAGTTACCGACATATGCAGGGAACGTAAGTTACCTAAGTAGAACTTAAATACTTGTGTTTATAAAGAAAGTAAATTGTAAAATAAACCTATGTGGTTAGTAGGAGTAATTTATTCAAGAATTCTTTTCAATTTGTACTGTATTTACTTAATTTTAATTAATCATATTTCTTAAAATGTCTATTTGCTAAGAAAATTACAATACACCTCTATCATAAATTATATGATTCTTTTTGGCTTTTAAGATATTGATTCTCTCCAAACAATATCACTGCATTCAGAATATTTAGGAGTAGTGCACTATAAATTATTCAAAAATGACTTTTGTTATGTTTTAAAGTTATCAAATATGTTTTGGAAAAAACAAATACAAAAATATTTTATCTCTTACAGGTGAAATATATTTTATTCTGCATTAAAATGCCACTGAACTCTGCATAAAAGATGCCCTGTAAAAGGGGTATGAGAAAAGTCATGTGGATATTACAGATTTGTAAATAAAAGTCACTCTTGATGGTATTGAAATATGTTAGAAAAAGCAGAATTTATCAAAAATTCTTTCTGAAGATTCGCACAATGACAATTACTATTTAAGAACTATAAATTAACGAACTGTAGGGTTTCGTTTAGTTAAGTATTTTAATGAACAATAAGAGAAAACAGAGATAAAAGCTGGTGGAATGGTGTGTGGTGAAGTACGAAAATACATTTTATCCTTGAATTGTGACGATTATTGAAGAAAATGAGTTTAAAATATGAGTAATGGCTGCTGTTGGAACCAATTAGAAATGTCCAGAAACGACAGATGAAATTTATTATAAGAAAGAAAACATAATTCGAAAAATTGAATTACCTGAACTTGTTAATAACAGCGGCTAGTGTAGATTTAAGTCTTATGTTATGCAATATTTTTGATTGGTCATTGAGTTTGGTATTAAATTTCTGTAAATGTAATTCATAATTGTTAATTTTTTAATATTTTGATCTAAACTAAGCTGTAATTTTCATTCATCAATTTTTGCAATAAAGATATGCTTGTAAGTAAATTTTGTAACGTAAGTTACCCAGTTAAAAATTGCCATAATTTTCAATTTTTGAAATAATTTTTTTAATTTATGAAAATATATTCCTAAGCATTATAAGGAACTGATAAATTATGCTTCAAACAAGAAAACAGCTGTAATAGAGCAGAAATTTGCCTCAGAACCAATATTCATATTATGTCATTCCCTTTTTGTGTAACGCAAATTACTGCCTTATCTAAGGTTTGTATAACAAAATTTGTCTGTACTGAGAAGCTAAATGCATAAGAGTTGGTCAAAATGTAACGTAAGTTACCGTGGAATTGCCCTACAGAGAAATTACCCACTAAGTTAGTTCTCGACAGAAGTTTTTATTTTTGAAGAGTACCCCCCCCCCCTATCTTTAAATATTTATAACATTTAATGGTTAATTAAAATACTTTCCTTAATAAGATCTCGATGCGAAGAAACATGGCATTGTAAAGATTCACCAAATAAGTACCTCCTCTTCTATTATTAAAATATTTTAGCATTGTGTGTGTGAGTCACCGTATACATTTTAAGTTCCTTATTATATTAATATGCATAGAATCGCGTTCATTTCACTACAAATTTAGTTACATTTAACTTAACCAAACATCCTTAACTTAAATGAGTTTCAGACATAGTAATACCCGAAACTAAGGAGCTTGTTAAATGAGTATGATGACATAGAGTTCATATTTTACATTTTGTGACAACATTCTACAAAATCACACTAATTGCGGTGCCGGAATTAGATTTATATTAGATTTTGGGGTTACTTGGTTGGTCATGGTATGCAGCAATGGTTTCATTTGAAGCCTCTTCATTGTATGCATTATTAGGCTCAACAAGGATTAATTTGTCGAAATTAATCAATGGAAGCACTTCAAATAACATACTGCAATTATATCGAATTCTAATTAAATTCAGTAATCGTACGGCTGAGGAATTGATTGAAGGGAGGGAAAATTAATATATGGGCTTATACAAAAGTTGGTGCGAAAAACGGGCAACATTTTTTTTTTTTTTTTTTTGTTTATTCAAATACCAGGTCGGTCGTAAAATAGAATATATACAGACGAAGGGATAAGGTGTTAACAGCATGTGTGGACAATGAACAGCACTGAAATATCGTAACACACTTATTTATTATTTATGTATGCAGGGCCACATGGGCTTCGCGGTGCAAAAGAATGACAACACACTATAGTTACACACTTATACACTATTGACAGGACAAACCTGGGCCTAAGGACCCCCTAAGTAGCCCCCTGCTAATATCACAACAAGCTGCCAGCGATGTGTGAGGTACTGAATACCATCTGCATCAGTATTTGCCGCACCATGTCTAAACTGGGCATTCAGACATGGTGCGTCACTTCATTCTTTCAAGGCCATATGGCTCTGTACACTACAGTAATGAATTTGTTATTACGATGTCTCAGTGCTATTCATTGTCCACACATGAAGTTAGTACCTTGTCACTTCGTCTGTGTGTGTGTGTGTGTATGTCCCATTTTAAAACCGCACAGGTATTTGCTAGAAAAATACAAAACAAACAAAAAAATATTGCCATGAATTTTGCCCCAACCCTCGCAAAGGGAAAAGTGACGTATTTTGAACTTAAGTGCACATTGGTCCTACATTTGTAATTTCACTTGTAGTAGTATAGCAACAGTATATACAAACGTAGAGGTTATATTTTTACAACCATAGTTCTCAGTGTAGTTAAATTACTTTCAGAAGAGCTGCAAATCCTAATACGAAACAAAGGTAGAAGTGACTAGGAAAAAATTTAAAATTAATTCTCAGCAGCGTTGGAAAGTTGCTAAAAACAAAAATCAGAGATTGAAATGAACAAGAATACCCGCAAGCTGTGAAAAAGATCTAATTTGTGTACCTCCTGACTTCTTTGTAAGCATGTTGCATAATGGATAGTTTTAATAATATAAAAAAAAAAGTTCTAGCCGCCTTGTCTAGTGACCTGAGAAGTCTAACTCGAATGGGGAGGTTTCGGTTGGAATCTCGCCTCGGGCATGGGCGTCCTTTCTCTCTCCTGTACCTGTCCTTTCTTTCTGTGAATGTGCTGTTGTACTGTGAACGGCTGCCTACCTATAAACGGGTCTTTATGACACGCGTGTACTGTCGGACTTCATACCAAATTACAGTACAGTTGGAAGAGTGAAGCAGAGCATCCCAAATTGCCAGCCTATACTACACTGCAAGGTGTCTTGACAAAACATCGTGACGTCAGCGTGACGTTAGCCTATGAAAAACGAGCTAAATAAAACGTCACAGTTTACTTGGCGAATTAGAGGAGATCGCTAACTGCTTGTGAGCTCTTATTGGCTCCGCCCGTAGTGACGTTTAGTGTCAAGTTCAGTTGCTGTCTAGTATAGCAAGCACAAGACAACAACAACAAAAGAATAGGTACATCCATAGATAATTTAAGCAATAAAAACCAATCAAGGAACATAACATCATAAAGATTTGTAATTCAGAATATAACAGTGAAAAGTACATAAAACCTTCATACTATAAAATTGGTTTTTTATGACATATGCCATTATGGTTGCCGGTGATCAATGTATATATCCTCTCAAAGTATCTTTTTGAACTAAAAAGTAAAACTATAAACCCCGAATGAAGCAGTATACTTATTCTACTCAAACCCATAAATTAGACACTTCCTTTAGTTCAAGAATCGTTTCTCCCATTAACCACCGAGAAAGTTGTTTACTTCCAAATCAGAATTTACGATCCGGCCGGATTGATTACTCCCGCCAAACCACCGGGTAAGAATGCCCTGATGAGTGCTTGGAGCTCCCTAAAAGCTGAAAGAGATAAATACTTCTGAGCGATATTGCTCCTAAGAGCAGATAATGTACTTTTACCGATAACAGCTAAGAGAGAAAAAAGTACGAGACATCGAGATTTTTCCGTAAATCAATAGTTGTTGCTCACAATCATGTGTTCCCTCTAATAGAAGTATTTTCCTGTAGATTAATCACTGCTTACTTTACGTGCATAAGCTTAGGTTCTTTACGAAATAAGTATTGCATGTTTTGTCGGTTTAGACTTAGCATGAATCGTAACTTGAGAAATAAACACTTAATTAATATAATAAGCAAAATTATCTTATAAAATATGCGCACGCACACTGTCAAAAATTAATAAAAATTTATTGGTAAATATTACTGTAGATGTAATGTTTACAGTACAAAATTTTTTAAAGTAAATTGAACCAAGAAAAATAAATCATTATAGCATCAATTGATACACCACGTGACTTACTGCGCGATGCGATTTTAACCCCATTTCCATGCAATAGATGCTTCCGATTTGGTATTTTATATAGCAAAACTGGTCAGTGAATCTATGGTCCCGGGTTCGATCCTTGCCGCTTGTATCTCGTGCTTTTTAACTTTCGTTTTTTCCATCCTCAAATGTTACAGAGAAATGGGATTTTAAGGTAAAAATTTTTGACAACATGGATGCCAATTACTTTCGCCATAAAGTTTCAGGGATTTTTAACATTGCAGCTATTTCTATTTCTTTGATTTAATGAACTACATTTGACTGAGTAAGGGTACCCTGATGAGTGCTTTGAGCGCCCTAAAAGCTGAAAGAGATAAAGACTTCTGAGCGATATTGCTCCTAAGAGCAGATAATGTACTTTTACCGATAACAGCTAAAAGAGAAAAAAGTACAAGGTATCGAGATTTTTCGGTAAATTAGTAGTTGTTGTTCACAATCATGTGCTCCTTCTAATAGAAATCTTTTCAGTGTAGTAATTATTGCTGGGTTTACTTTCATATGCTTATGCTCTTTACGAAATAAGTATTATATATTTGTTAGTTTAGGCTTATTATAAATCGTGACTTGAGCAATAAAAGCTTAATTTATATAATAAGCAAAATGATGAACTTAAAAATGCAAGACAACGTGTCCAAAAGTACAAATAAAGGGTTTAAAAAGAGTTAGAAAAGTAGCTCTAGAGTTTTCTAACTCTTTTTAAACCCTTTATTTGTACTTTTGGACACGTTGTCTTGCATTTTTAACTTCATTAATTGTACAAAGTTTTAGACTGCTTTTCTTACAAATTCAAGCAAAATGATGTTATAAAATATACGCAGCTATTTCTATTCTTTTGATCTCAAGCACTAAATTTGCCACATTACCACTTTTTTTTTACATAGTTTTTTTTTACATATTGTATTTTTCCATTTTGTGTCCGTACTTACCTTTATGTGCGTACTTATTCTAAAAATCATCGAGGAGTTTATCCAGAGCAAAGCATAAATAAACCTGCTTCCTGGTACGTCAATGTTGAGTTTGTGAAACTAAATTATCTTTCTCGTTCGCTCTCTTTCTTATTTAGCTGAAGTTATAAGTACTGTATAAGAAACGCGAGTAATAGTACAGAATATTAGTGTAATGGTATATGCTGTTGTAACATGCATCAATAGTCTCACTATCAGAACTATTTTACTTTAGTACAAGCGTTAAATTTACCATTGTGTATAAAAGTGAAAAAAAAAGTACTCTTTGATATAATTTAAGCAAAATTGGCCAAAGAAAACCAACATTATTTTCCTTTTAAAAGAATATTTTTAAATCGGAAAAATTATTTTGCAGATTTTTCAGTTATGTATATATAAGTAGAGAAGCATGCCATGGCTGCTTTAAAATCATTTAAGTGGTCCCAAAATGACAAGATAAAAGTTAAGCAAACAATTTGTTTCCCCCATGAATAGTTACTCAAAATCATCTTGTTTGTTTCATTTATCACAGCAGCTGCATTAACAAAGTGTATTGCAATCAGTTATACGTGAAGTTTTTCTTATGGTAATATATTGAAAAACCAGTGCCGGCCGATCATTAAAATCACATTTGTCCCGAGAAAATTTGATTTAATAAAACGGCTGATTTTATAAACCAGCAGACCTATACTTAAAGAAAAATTTTTAAAGATCAAATATCTGAAAAATAAATAAATTACTATATTTCTATGTCGTTTAAAAAGTTTTAAAATACAGCAAACTAAATAAAATTAACATTTTTATTTGTTTAAAATACCGGCATATAGATGTTTAAGATTAACGAAAATCGTATATACTTTGAAGAGTTCAAATTTGGCATGCATTTCTTCATCTTCCGATACTCTTCAACTTCAGGTTCTACATAATTTTGAAATGTATTATGTCTGTGGCAATTTTCAGCACAATTATAACTGTCGTTTTCAAATTATTAACGTACGCTTTCAAATTTACAAAACGACAATACTAATTTTATTGAAGGAAAGTTTTAACATGTTTTGATACTGTAAGGCTTCGGTTACTGCAGATTTGATTTTAAAAAGCGGCTGATTTTATAATCCAGTGATTTTATTAGTGGCGGTTACTGTACTATTATTGATTTTCCTCTCTTTTAAGACTATTTTGAATAAAAAGTTTTGGAGAGATCTCAAATTCCCCACAGGCCTTTTTTAGTCTTCGCGTTATTATTGCACGATTACCCGTGTTGGGTAATAGTGTAATGTTGTGCAAAACATTTAAAGTATCACCCACCATCACATAAAAAGCAGAAATTCAGTTTACGGAACCCTGTACGCAACGGCAATTACGAATTAAAACCGACGAGCACTTCTTTTAAAAGCTCACGCTGCATTAAATACAAGAGATTGCAATCATAATACAAGCACTGATTGCTGTGCCTTATGCCCATAAACGCACCAGAGCAGCAGAAAATGATTCTCATGCTAATCCCAATTCTAGCCGCTCATTCCAAACATAACTAATATTCGTCCAGATTTATTTCCGTCATAAAACAAGAATCAGTGTTAGTAGACCCTCCTGCAGCTGTATAATAGCCATTCCCCTGGAGTATAATCACGTATGAAGTTGAATTATGTTGGCGATGATGACGCAAATTTGGCTGCGTAATTTGGAGTTGGAGGTGCTGCCATTTCGAGCGAGTCAGTTTGCACAAATCCTGTAGAAATGCTGTCATAAATTTAAATTATTTAAGTGCAACAGAAATGCTCCGAGTTTTATGCGGAAGTGAAACTTTTGTGAGGTAATTTGTAACTGAATTTGGCAACCTTGGTGAAAACGAATAGTTTAAATTTATGTTTAGGGTAAGTCGGGGTATCAAGAGTCACCTAAAATAAAACTGTTGTGTTAGTAAAAAAATTAAAATAATACTTAATATTTTTCTTTCTTTAGGTCCAGATGATACCTTAAATCGATTAGTATTAACAAATACGCAATAAATTATATGTTATTAAAATCGAAAATGACACTTTGAGGCTAATTACCCTGAAAGCCAGACAATTTGCCTCACTTCATCAGGATGTATGCTCCACTTAAAATAACATTATAGTACTTATTATAATTGAGAAAAGTGTAGGAGTAGCTAAATAAATGTAAATTATCATATAAGTCTCATGATAAAAAATCAAATCGTTAAAGTAAGAAAATGAGATTGTGCATGATTTTGCCTGAAACTTACGGCTTTTAGCACCATTTTTTTTTCATTTCCGCATTTTTAAATGCACATTGCAAACTTTTGGTGCAAACAATTCAAAAAAAAAAAAATTATGATTTATATGTAACGTGAGAAATATTCCCCAGTTCTCTTATCAGTGGGGCAAATTACCCGTCAAACAAATTTGACTTAAATCTTTTTGTCAAGGTTATTTGCCCCATCCGCCAATGTTTAAACAGAAAGCCAATATGACCGCCATCAACGTTCGCAGCTTTTTTTATCGTGTTTATCTTACTATTAAATCAGAAAAGTCAACTAGATAATGGAACGGTCATTTTTTGTATTAACGTTCCTACAAATACTAACTTAGAATCATGCTAAAAAATGCCATGTTGCGAATCCAAGTGTATGCAGAAGCAGTGGTTTCAGAATTGTAAAAGGTTAAGGCATTTTGTTAAAAACAACACGGACATCTACGCAACACAAACATGGTAAAAACGCAACTGCTGTCCGTCCGTGGAAACCGCGCCGAGCACTCGGGAACCATTCCCCTTAAAAAAGGGGTGATAGGTTGTGAATGTGCATTTGCTATTCTTTTGACACAGTCAACTAAACTATGTATTTGAAATTAGCATCATTCTACTTTGTTTGATACGGCTCAAAATGGTTCTTATTACTCTTCCCCTTAATTTAATCTTACCTATCACCTCTATTATTGTAAGATCAGAGAAGACCTGACGCATGCGTGAATATGTGGAACTTTTTACCTAAGAAAATCAGACAATACAAGAACAACATGACTAAAAGAAGCATGGAAGGACGAAAAACGACATTTTATAGGATACGAGAAAGTGACGTCAGATCTCCGCAGAAAACCATGGCTATAGAAACAGTTCCACTTCATTCTCTCCAACGGTATTTAGAATTGCTGCTTAACAATCTCCCTAGATTTTCTTTAAAATCGTAATTATCGGTAGGAAAATTTACTATAAGTTATTCCAGACATTTCTTTGCTATCTACTACCTTTTAAATAAATGTGTACCAGTGCAATGCTTCTGCATCTATATTAATAATATACAGCTGAAGAGTTTGTTTGTTTGAATGCGCTTATCTCAGGAACTGCTGATTCGATTGAAAAATTATGTTTGTGTTGAATAATCCATTTAATCAGGAAGTCTTTCGGATAAAAATATTACACTATATGTTAGGAATTATTATTATAGTTTGAAATAATGATGATCCAAAAAGCACGAACGAATTAGTTTCTACTCTTCTCGAAAGATGGCGCTCAATAAAAATTCGTTAAAAGTTTTGGAAGTGTGTGTAGAGAGCGCTTGCTGTAGCGTGCAGCGGTGGCCGCGAGTTTGTTGCTCTACCGAAAGTGGATGCGTCACTTGACATCGCTTGCATTTCTAAGGTACCTGTGCAACGCCGGGCCACGCATCTAATAAAATATATAGAGCCGTAAAAAATTGAAAAGATATTTCTCGATTTTCTTGTTCTTCAGTCAGCAGATACCACCTTTTGAACTTATCACGGATCCATAATCTTCCTAGTATCCCCATGTGCACATTGCTTGAATTCTGTATTCTGTATAAAAATTCAGGAGGATACTTTAAAAAAGTACATAAAATGTTCTCCCATACAAATCAAGCCATGACAGTATTATGCATTAAGTGTAGGCTTAGTCGAACAAGGAAAATGAATGTTCGGGACTGATTGCTATGTGTTAACTTAATCACTTAAGGTTCTCTGCGAAATTACATCCTGCTTCCTAATCACATATTAGTAAATTCAGTCGATGTAATTCCACAATTCTACCATTTGCCTTATGATGCATATCTATTAGCAGTAAGGCTCCTATAAGAGGGGAGCTGACTCGTCCGACATTTTGGTTCCAAAACGGTGGGCGTGGAACCAAAGTGGAACCACTGGTATCTGTACTCAAGTCGCATTAAAGAAAAGTGGAAGCTAAGCTTGAATTGTAACTGCATAGATGATATTTGACTATTTTTGTCTGTATAACAAAAACATTTCTTAAACTCAGCCTTAAAACAAGTGCAATATGAAAATTTTTTTATCGTCCACTGCTTTCCTATTCTTATCAGGAAACGATTTTGCTCATTTCTCCAAATTTCAAATATTAATTTTCGCAATTGTAAAGGAAATATTGAGGCTACAGACTACTGTTTTGGCTTGAATGAAAGCTGATTAAATGTGATATAATTACATGTCCATTTTTTGTCTTGTAGAATAGGAATTTATGTCGATATTTGCTCCAAAATATAAACTTTTCATCCTACAGAAAACCACTTGAGCTTAAATTGTCTGCAAATTTAGTGTTCTTCAAAATGGGTATTCACATGTTGAATCAAAAGTTGCATAGTTTAGGAGTTATGAAGGAAAAACTGAAAAATGTCCGAAAATTTCGCAGTTTTTCGCGAGTTTCGCAGCGAGCACAGGTTTTAGAAAGGTGCAAACTTAGATTTACACTACCCTAAGGGTTCCAAACAACATATTAAAAATTCAGAACTAAATCGTGATTTGTAATTTTAGCTCTTTTTTTTTTGCATAGATTGACTGGGCTACTAACATCAGGCGATTTATAGGAATCATTCAAAAACATTTTTTTCAAAAGCGAACATCATTTAACATGAAGTTCAGTTTTGTTAATCGTTATTACTATCATTATAGTCATAAAAATGCTAAAACTAATCTAATTCTTTTAAAATAAATTACAAAAAAGACAAAGAACAGAATTTACAATAAAATATTTTTGGAAAAAAAAAATAGAACCGACTTCAGTTGGAAATTGCTCTAAAAAGTAAAAAATAATTTTTTTCTTTGAACACCATCGAAACTACTTTTAAACATAAGTTTTGAATTCGGCGCAAAAACGATAGGTAAAATGATATTTAACCATATTTTGCCAACATTTTTTCAGAGAAACCATTGAAAATTAAAAGCAGAATATTTGTACCATTACACGAATGTGTGGTAATCAATGAAATTAATCCATTAAAATTTATATTTATAGTTGAATTGTAGTTGCGTATGAATCTATACATTGTTTTTGAGCCGACTTCAAAACTTATGTTTAAAAGTAGTTTCGATGGTGTTCAAAGAAAAAAATTATTTTTTACTTTTTAGAGCAATTTCCAACTGAAGTCGGTTCTATTTTTTTTTCCAAAAATATTTTATTTCATTCTTTTTAGTGTAAATGCACTTAAAAAAATCAAAACATAATTAAAAAACCATGTAGCTGTTCAAAAAATCCTTGCAGACCTGTTCTCGATCTCATTCCATCAGGAACTTCAACCCGACGCGTTTAACCACTTGACCATCGTTGCAGTAAGGATTTACGATAGCACATATTGTTTTAAATAATATGAAATTTTAGTTTTCCGATTTCTTGAATTTGACGTAAATGCAAGGTATAAAATACAGAATTTTATAAAGGTACAAAAATTAACATAATTGATTGTGTATATAATTCTTGAAAAAATAATATAAGTGCCGCAAATCAAAAACCATTTATTGCCACAATCGATTCAAAGCCCCCAAAAATGGCGCAAACGTCCATAAGAAAATTCTACAGCATCGAAGGACCCCATTGCCAATTTTGACAAAGATCCGACCAAAACTGTCATTTTGCACCATAAAAAAATACGGGGTAGATCCCCATGGGGGATGTACCTACATAAGGACATTGCAATCATTAAATCATTCAAAAAGAAAAAACATGCAGATGTTCAAAAAAATCCTTGCAGACCTGGACTCGATCTCATTCCATCAGGAACTTCAACCTGACGCGCAAAACCACTTGACCATCGGGTCGCTCATTGAGTTACGGATTTACAATAACACATATTGTTTTAAATGACCATGAAATGTTAGTTTTTCGATCATAACTTTTTTTCTGGTGAACAAATATCGTCATATGAGTACATGGTACCTAAGTTACACCATCTTCTATCGATTAAAAAAAAATCGTTCAAATCGGTTCAGTAGATCAGATGTTATGTGCGAACAAACAAAAAAAAAAGTATACGCTTTGAATTGAGAACCTCCTCCTTTTTTGAAGTCGGTTAAAAATAAAAGCATCTGCAAACGTGTTTTATGCATTGAAAATCAAAAATACGCCTTAAAGATTCAGTTAATCGTATTTCCACTTTTTTATTCTAAACAAAAATGAGTATCGTGAAAATATCTACTGCTTTTGAATGGTTTGTTATTTTTTAAAAATTCAAATACAAAATATAAAACATTCTAAACATTAAAAAAAAGAAAAATAGAAGCGTATTGTTTTTTTCTGCCATCATCCATTTTATTTTCAATAAATTGGATTTTTTTAACCTGATTTTTACTGATTTCGTTCATTTTACTTTTTCGAAATGAATTTCAATCATTTAAAAAAAATGTCGTTTTTGAACGCTTAGAAAAAATCCTAGCTATTCACTGAAGTTAGCATTTACACTAAATTTGGTAAATGCTTATTAATGATTCTCTTCTGCAGTTTAATACAGTAACTCCGTCACAAAGTGCTTAGTTATATCACTCATTCGGATATATCATTTTCCTTCGTCTGCCAAAAAATTATATATTTTTTCAAAAAAAAAATGTTTTACATTTGACTTTAAAGAAAAAAAAAGTTATATTTCTCTGAAAAATGATTTTCTTTTCAGAGTCAATGAACAAATCCGGTATGTTTTCAAAAATTGCAATTTTTGATTTGTATTCCAAGATAAAATGGTAGAAATATTTATTTATTTATTTTTATTTATTTATTTTTATTTTCCTTTAAAAAGAACAACTGTTAAGCTAATTTTCTTTTATTTTCTTTACATTTAGAAAATTTCCCGAATATGATGATAAACTAATATTTTTGTAGAGGCGTATACCTTTAATTTGTACTATAATTCAATCGTTGCTTTTTATGACCACGGTTATATCGCTTTTTCGGAGAAATCGCGCTTTTTTGTTGTCTCCCGACAAGCGCGATATAACAGGGGTTACTGTCAGTAACACGGAAATATAACCACGGTTATATATCAACCGTAGTTGATATGACCGCATAAAAAGCAACGATTGAATTATCGTACAAATTAATGACATAAGCTTCTACAAAAAGATTAGTTTGTCATCATATTCGGACGATTTTCTTAATGAAAATAAAATAAAAGAAAATTAACTTTACAGTTGTTCTTTTAAAATAAAAAATAAAAATAAATAAATATTTCTACTATTTTATATTGGAATACGAATCAGAAGAGAATTATTTGTAAGTTACAACTTTTGAAAACATACCAGATTTGCTCACTGACTCGAAAAGGAGAATCCTTTTTTACAGAAAAAACTTTTTTTTCTTTTTATAGTATCAAATGTAAAACATTTTTTTACTGTAAGAAAAACTTTAGCTTTCCTTCACTAAACGAAAATCAAATCAACCTAATTTACACTCACGTCATTAAAACTATTTATTGGCAATACTATTAGTGGGTAATACTAAGCCAACTGCGCACTTGAATCGAGATGTTATATATGAGTCTGATTGCTTTGTACTTGCCAGAACGCTCCATGGTTCAAAATAGCTCCATGATTAGCTTACTAATTCTAATATTGAGTGATTAGCTAAGTTAGTGCACGTACCCATCAAGAGCAATTTCCTTTATAAATCATGCATAACAGTACTTGTAGCATATAAGGCCATCTTACTCACAATCACGTATGGGTGAAATTGCTTCGGTAACAGTTTTCTTAGTTTGATAATTGTATAGTGACGAGACTGGATTCTTTTTTCGATCAATTATGTTAAAATCTTGTGTGAATTTCAGAGCTGTGATAGCATTTAAGTTAAGAGTAGTTTAATTAAGTTGAGTTTAATTAATGTAAAATCAAGATACACTTGAAGGGGTAAAGGGATAAAGGTGATGTGAGACAATTTTCGATACTTACTTTTTACCATGGATGAAGGCGATAAGTCCATCAGTATTATGTCCCTTTAGAAACAGAAATGGTTGGTAACTAAGAATATGACCCCGTTTTTCCCGTTGAGAAAAATCCAATAAAAAAATGCTTTTTTTTTTTTTTTGAAACTTTTTCTAGAAATTAAAAAAAAAATGTTCACCTCTATCCACTTGCCTATTCAATTACAAGATATTTTGCAAATATATTTCATAGGATTAAGGTGTGATGATGGGGTAAATTTAGTCCTATTAAAAAAAATACAAAATTCTATCTGTTTGAATGGATGGAGAAATGAGGTTATTCTTTTTTTTCAGTTTTAACAATTACGAACTAAGTTTTTAATTCAAAATGTTTTCATTGGAAATCAGTTCCACCCTCTCCCTGGCTTTGAGAAATCAATGTTTGTACGTATAAGTAAACGTGGTTTTAATGTTTTCCGATGAAATTGAAATTGTGCTTGCACCCTGTGACCCCCCCCCCGGAAAAACTTGACAAAAACGAACCTGCTGGAAATACTTTTTTTTGCAATTAAAAAAAAATAAATAAATGCACTTTAAAATTTCCCAACCAAGAGCCCCTTAAGCAGTTGCGATTGGTGAAAACTTAGAAAACAAAACATTTTTTTGAAATCGAATAATATCTTCCGATCCCGCAATGAGCCTGAAATTTTTAAAAAATGAAAATTTTAATGTGTTTTTGGCGATTTTTTAAAATTTTTGTTTCAATGTTTTATTTTAATGCTCTTGGACGGAAAAACTTACGATTGGTGAAGATTTCTGAAATTTTAAAAAATATATTGAGATCAAATAATACCTTCTGATCCAGGAGCAAGCCAGAAAAGCCAAAAAATTGGAAATATTCAACTTTTTTTTGGGGGGAATAAAAATTCTTTTTTTTTTTAATTTCGTTTTTTTTTTTTTTCGTCTTTTTTACCGGGAACCATAGCGTAAAGAATTTTAAAAGGAACTATATTAGTCTTACACATTATTTTTTTTCTTGATTTTTTAGGTATCTTCTAAACATGCAAAACTCATTCTTTACAACAATGAAACATTTTGAAAAAAAAAATACATAAAATATTTTCCAAAATTTCTACAATCCAGTACAAAAACCCACTAAATAAAAGACCCATGCTCAAAATAAACGCTATTTTTAATCACTCAACTATAAACAATTTTAGTACCCAACTAATTATATACAATTTCTTAACCGCCTTTTGAAGTCTTGTGTCTTCCAGAAAGTGTTACTGAACCTAACTGACTACCCACAGAATCCTTTAACATTAATTTAATTAAAAACTAATTTTTGTTCAGTCGTTGTTTTCTTCGCTCAACCCTAATCTAGATGCCCTTTTTCACATGCTCCAATATGAGACACGTGGATGAATCAAAAGCCAAACTATGACAGTACAATGTTTAAAAATTATGTCTAACAGTTTACAGGTCAAAAAATTTCATTAATATACCTATTGTGTTTGTGTTATTCACATACTTATTGTGTTATTCACCTACCCATTGTGTCATCCACATGTCCTTTTTATCATTCACATAAATATGTCTTCAAAAAAAAAAAAAAAAAAAATACAACAATAAAATAAAATACAAACATTTAAGCTCTGCTGATATTCTATTTTAATTATGCAACTTATAAAGTATTTTGCTGATTTTTTTTTTTCAGATTTTTAATTTTAAATTAATTTTTGAAATCTACATGTTAGAAATATTCCCGTATTTGTAGAATCACCCATATACAGAACAAAAATAATTTTGCTCAATAAGAAAAATAACGGTAAAATTTTTTACATAAAGGTAGCCAAAATAAATAAATAAATAAATACATATGAAAATAAATAAGTAAAAAGAATGAAAAACAAAAAATAAAAAATAGAAAATAAAAAAATGAATATGTCTATACATTTGTAACAAATAATAATAATAATAAATAAATAAATAAATAAAAGAAAAAAAATAATTATGAATAAATGAAAAAAAAAAAAAAATACAAAATAGGAAAATATCTCTTTTTAAAATAAATAAATAAAAGAAAGAGAGAAACAGGTGCAGTTAATAATGTTGAAATTAAAAAAAATGTATTATCCAAAAAGAAAATGTTCTTAGTCAATTAGAAAAGAACTGGAGGTCAGATTGCATGGCTGTCAGCGTTACCCAAGAAACACCACGAGGAGGTCACCATGCGACGTTTCTCGTCGGGGAGTTTTGATCAGGCAGGCCCCCTTGCCTACTGCCATTGGAGAGTTTTGATTGGGCAGGTCCCCAATGCCTACTGCCGTTAGAAAGCCTGACTTACGTCATTTTAAGGGGTCACATTACCTCAAAAATGACCAACCGACCAAAAAAAAAAAGTGCACTCTAAATCTAAATTCTATTTCAAACGCACGGAACGATTACTTTGCAGTAGCTCAAATATTGAAAACTAGCTAATACCCGGCGTTGCCCGGGTGCTTACTTATGCAGCATAGCTAATTATAATTGTTTTTAACTTGTTTCATGCTACAATGCAATAGGTGAGCCTTAAATTGATAATTAATTGTTAATCGTCATCGTTGTTGGAAAATGCCGATAGTTAAATATGTTAAATTTTATCAATTTGTATACTTAAAGGCTTATCTTTGTTACTCTATCTATTCAAAATTGAAAGAAAATGGCCATTTTGAGGCAAAACATTTGAATGTTGAGCTTTTTGGATTTTTTTTAAATTTAGAAAAAAATTAAAAAAAAAAAACCCGCCTATGTGAATTCTAGTGTATCCAGAAACCTCTGTGCCAAGTTTGATGAAAATCCGATGAAAGCTGTGGATTTGTTAAAGGAACAAACATCCATCCATTTAGTAATGAGTGCCTTTAGATCACGCATGCTATGTGTTATAATTGAAAAGCAAAACTTTAAAGTGCTTTTTCTCTACAATCATTTTTTCGTGTACTGGAATCGTTAAGGATTTTTTTTTCTAGAAAAGATACAGCTTTAAAACAATACTTTTTGCAATCAGTATAATATATTTAACAAAATTGTACGTTGGGTAGGCACTTTATTAACTACTAAAATTTATAGAACATGTTAAATCTCTAAAGTTGAATTCTTCTGAGAAAATTTTATGATTTTTTGCATGAAAATATAAAAATATGTTCTAATCAATTCATGTGAAAATGAATGCTCAGGTTTTTAGAGGTTATCATTTTGATTATTTAGCAAAAAGAATTTTTTTAAATAAGCGCTAAGATAAAAAAAAAAAAAAGCCTCAAAATTTTTTAAAAATTGAAAAATGGGTTAGAAAATATTTCAAATTCTCCAAAAAAGTGGGAACAATTTCTAAGGTTTAAAAATAATTGTTAAATAAGTGTACAAGCAAAGGTTTCAAAGAATTACATCTTTCACTCAGATTAAAGAAATTTATTAAGAAGGTAATGTGACCCTTTAAGACCAAAAATGCTTCTGCCTGAGCACACCACAGCAGGTAAAAACGCTTCACTATTAGCTAACCTAAGTAGCACTGGCATTGGCAGGAAACAGGTTGCAAAGGTTCGTCAAAAACTGAACAACAACGAGTCATTCCAAGTCAAGTGACATCATCGTCTTTACCCTAATGTCTCCGATTTGACGAAATTTTATACAGCTGGAGACATGCCTTTGAGACTGACCTTAT